>CANXYC010219010.1:0-14824 GCA_948193065.1 Aleurites moluccanus | reverse complement strand
TGGAAGATTTGGGCCTATTGCTAGTGTGAAGATAATGTGGCCCAGAACAGAAGAAGAGCGAAGGCGGCAGAGGAATTGTGGATTTGTAGCATTTATGAATAGAGCTGATGGACAGGCTGCAAAAGATGAAATGCAAGGTTTGTTTATGTTCTTTTTTTTTTTTTATAAATATATATAGTGATTGATGTTTTATTGAATTATTGAATTCTCTGTTATATGGATTTGGCATTTTGCCTCAAGATACCTTTGTCATTTCTCTGGGTCCAGTGTACAGCTAATATTATGTTTAGCCAACCTGAATTAAAAAAAAAAATAAAAAAAATAAATAAATAAAGAGGAAAATAAACAAGGGGACTGTGCAGGCATAGATGAAAAGGACGAGTTGTTTGCTACATGAAATGACTAGGAAAAGTAAACACCTTTTTGTAATTGAAAAACTACTTGCATTGTTTCAATGTGTCTGCACCATCAAGTGTATTGATTTATTATTGCTGTGTTTTTCCATTCTTTTGTTAATCTATGCCCAAATGCTTTCTGAATTATGGAAATCGAAATGATATTTTGAAAATAAGAAGTGCAGTTTATTGCTGAACTCTTTTCTTTAGGGAAGGGGAATATGGCAAACATTCTTTTACTATGGGAATGATTGATTTTAATCTCATCGAATACTGAATGTTAAAAGCCCTACATTTGTGTATCATTATATGATAGTGTTCCTGAGCTACAAATGTTTTATAGATGGATGCAATCAAATAAGACATACCATTCAACTGTATTCAATATATCCAAATAAGAATATGATTCTAGAGAAATGTTTCATGCAACAGGAGTTGTTGTGTATGAATATGAATTGAAGATTGGGTGGGGTAAATCTGTGGCTCTTCCATCACAAGCGCTACCTGCTCCACCACCAGGACATATGGCTATCAGGAGTAAGGAGGTCTGTTATATTTTCCTGTGAACACCTGAAGTTTATGTTTGAGACTAATTCCTCATGAAAAAGGGATTGGCCAATGGTTCATCAATTGATAATATTTAGCATAAGTAGGTAGTTTAGAAAATTGTTTTGTCTCCTGTTCCGTGATTCCGTGACATTTAACTTCTGTTTGATAGGGTGCCACTGTGATTCTCTCTGGTCCATCAGGTCCGCCAGTCTCTTCAGTCCCTAATCATAATTCTGAACTGGTAGGTTCACCAAATTTATCTTGCCTGCTTTATTTAGTAACAGTCATAATATTTGGCAACTTTACGCCTTATGAAGTTGGAATGAACTATAATATAACATTGTGAATGGAGAATTCTCTTTGCCCCCTTGCATGTATTCTTTTTAGAGCTGACATGCTGCTTTTTTTATATGACAATCTGATAAGAGTACAGGCATTTATCGTTATTAATTCCTAATGTATAACTATGATATAATTTAATTAATTTTTGTGGTAAAAAAAAATCAATATTGAAGGTGATATTTCATTCTAACCATATTTGGAGATATGCCTTTTCAATGCTTATTTTTCATTTGTGAAGGTTTGGATTATGTATATATCTTACTGACGACTTAATTTTCAAGTACAGGTTCTTACTCCAAATGTTCCTGATATAATGGTTGTTCCACCTGATGATGATCATCTCCACCATGTAATTGATACAATGGCCCTCTATGTTTTGGATGGAGGATGTGCTTTTGAACAAGCTATCATGGAGAGGGGTCGTGGGAATCCTCTTTTCAACTTTTTGTTTGAGCTTGGTTCAAAGGAACATACATACTACGTTTGGAGGCTATATTCTTTTGCTCAGGTTCAGCCTCTTATATGTCTCGCTGCCTTGTGGATTTTGCAGTATTAACTTGGTCATTCCTAAAGTAGTATTATTTAAATTCAGAACTAGTACTTTATTTAGATATTATGGTTATCACGATCATCTGCCTTGGTAGTTGTTTTATTTTCATACTTACAATACTCTGATCTCTAATTTGGAAAAATAAGGTGGTTGTTTTATGTATTTAAATGTGCGAGGGAGTTGAGAATGTTCCCTTTTTTTGGGAATGTAGGGTGACACTCTTCAAAGGTGGCGAACAGAACCTTTTATCATGATAACTGGTAGTGGAAGGTATGACATGTTTCTGTGGTTATTGTTGCTATATTATTTTTGTGGGCATGTATAAACTTGGGAATAAGTAGTGGTGGAGGACAATGATGATGTGATACTATTTTTGTTTTCCTTTTCCTTTAGATGGATGCCACCACCTCTGCCCACGGCAAAGAGCCCAGAGCATGAAAAAGAGTCTAGTAACACATATGCTGCAGGAAAAAGCAGGGTATTTATAAATTTTTTTTCTGGCATGACAACTTGAACTTTTTTCTTAACTTTTGTTACTGATTTGCTGCAGCGTGTTGACCCAGAACGAACCCTGACTGATCCACAGAGGGATGAGTTCGAGGATATGTTGCGTGCATTAACATTAGAAAGAAGTCAGATAAAGGAAGCTATGGGTTTTGCTTTGGATAATGCAGATGCTGCAGGAGAGGTGCTGCCTCATATCAGGGCACTTGCCTTTTTTTTTCTTTGCTTCACGGATTGCAAGTGTTGTGTGTTTTATTTATTTATTTTTTCCATAAAGTGACAAACAGTGGTGCGCATGAGTATTTACTCTGTGTACTAATTGATGTTAGCTTATAGGTTGTTTTAACTGGGTCTTCATTTGCTAATCATGTGGATTATTAAGATACTGAACTTGCCATGATCAGAAGCAGATGTCATCAGCAAAGCAATTTAGAAAATAAGTTTGTTGTCTTGGAGGATTAAAATAATAAATGAATAAACATGAATTGGAGGATTTTTGCAATTTGCTTTGACTGTTATTAAATGAAAGTACTTGGTAACTTATGTTTCTTATGTATTTTGGATTTTGTTGCAGATAGTTGAAGTTCTAACAGAGTCTCTGACACTCAAAGAAACTCAAATTCCAACTAAAGTTGCAAGGCTCATGCTTGTCTCTGACATTCTTCATAATAGCAGCGCCCCTGTAAAAAATGCTTCTGCATACCGCACCAAATTTGAAGCCACACTGCCCGACATAATGGAAAGTTTTAATGACTTGTTTCGCAGTGTAACTGGAAGGATCACTGCAGAGGCCCTCAAGGTAAAAGCTTTAGTTGTAATTATTATTTCAATTTCAATTCACCAGTCTGGTTTGTCATCCTCTTCTAAGTTGAGTTTTTTCTGGGTATTAACAGGAACGAGTTCTCAAAGTATTGCAAGTATGGGCAGATTGGTTTCTATTTTCAGATGCATATGTGAATGGATTACGGGCTACTTTTCTCCGATCTAGTACTTCTGGTGTTATACCATTTCATTCTATATGTGGTGATGCACCAGAAATAGAAAAAAAGACTGGTTCAGAAGATACAGGTGATGGGGGAAAGACCAACCGTGATGCTGCATTGGCAATGGGCAAAGGAGCAGCTATGAAGGAGCTAATGAGTCTTCCCTTTGCTGAGCTGGAAAGACGTTGCAGACATAATGGACTGTCTCTTGTTGGTGGTAGAGAAATGATGGTTGCACGATTGCTTAGTCTTGAAGAGGCAGAAAAGCAGAGGGGCTACGAGTTAGATGATGACTTGAAATTTTCTCAGAGCCATTCAAGTTCTAGTAAATTTTCAAGTGGACGCAGAGAAACAAATGTTGAATCAGAGCCAGTGGGATTTTCAGGATGGAATCTTTATGGGGATGATGAGATGCAGTCTCAAAGCAGAGGGTCTGCATCTTTAGCATCAACCCTTTCGATTCCACAACCTGAACTAGCATTCACAAAAAAAGAGAAAAATGATCCTGTTTTGCCAGCCTCTAAATGGGCTCAAGATGATGATGACAGTGATGATGAGAAAAAGATAAGTGCCAGGGGTTTGGGGTTGAGCTACTCATCCTCTGGAAGTGAAAATGCTGGTGATGGTCCAGGTAAGGCTGATGATGAAATGGAGTTTGCTACCTATGCAAGCATTCCTATGCAAACTGACAGTGGGATGAATGAAGAGCAGAGGTATCTTCTTCAAGTGTGATTGCATGTCTTAATGTTTCCTTTTCACTAGAATGTGTATATTGTGCATTGCTGATATATATATATGGAGCACTCACTAGGCCTCAAATTTGTTTTGTTTGCAGTAAAAAATTGTTGAGTTTTTTTTTTTCGTTCTTTTTATCATTATTATTATTTTTTACAATGGAGTTTTTGCTTCTTTTTCTTTTTGTGTTTTTGGGAAGCATAACTGAGGTCACTCCAAATTTCTAACACCCCTCCATTTTGTGCCATTTTGCTTCCAACAGTCAGTAGCATATGCAATCTGTTCATTGCATAGTCCAGATTTTATTTTGCTCAACTTTTCTTATGATATTGCAGACAGAAGTTGAGAAGTTTGGAGGTTGCTTTGATAGAGTATCGGGAATCCCTTGAGGAGCGAGGAATAAAAAGTGCAGATGAAATTGAGAGAAAAGTAGCAATCCGTCGGAAACGACTACAATCAGAATATGGATTCTTGGATTCTCCTCAAGATGTCTCTGGGAACAGTAGTAAGTGATTGTTTTGCTAGCCTACTGAATCTTACGTGCGGACTCCAACCAGATTGATTTTTTTTTTTTTCCATATGTTTCAGTTTCGCAAATATTTTTTTCCTGTTTATTTTTTTATCGGCATGCATGATTTCATTTTACTTGATTAATAAGGCATTTTTAATAATTACTCATTTAAGATGTCAGTGTTTTCACTCACCTCCAGTCTTTGAAAGGATAAAATGGAGTTTGAACTAGAAAGGCTGCCTTCATAGGGGCAAATAAGTGTGACTATTTTTCTGAGGCATTATAATCTGTTCTTTTGTTTATGTGCTAAATTAGTCATTTTGTGCAAATTGCATCCACATCTAAGTAATGTTATCTTTAGTTTATATTTGGTTTAATAATTTTTTCATTTAGTCATCAATTCTTTGACATTCTTTGTAGTTTGTCCTTTATTGCATCTGTACTTGGTGGTCATCTCCCCGTTTCAACTATTTTGTTTATATTTTCTTCCGGTTCTTGTAAAACGTTTTCACATAGTGTGAAGTTAGGTCAGACTCACATTCATACCATTGTTTTGTGATGCATTGGACATAACTGTGTAAATTTAACTATTTTCACTTTGGCACTGCAGAGAGAACTTCAGAAAGGAGCCATGAATCTTCAAGAAAGCGACGCCGCAGCCAGAGCAGAAGTCAGAGCCCACAACGGAAAAACTCTACCAGGGAAAGGGAAAACGATTCAGAGAGGGACCGTGAAAGGCACAGGGACAGAGATAGAGCTCATGATATGGAGAGGGATCACCGTGAGAAGAGTGGGAGTAGAGAGCGGGATGATCATGACAGAGATAGAGGTAGAGAAAGAGATAGAGATAGGGATAGAAGGAGACGGGCAAAGTGAGCCTATCAGCTAATGGAATTCAATGATGTGGAGTTTCTCGGCCAGATTGAGTTGACAGTTATTTAGATGTCAATGGATGCAATATTTTGGATGGAGTTGGTCTTGAGTACAAAAAGTGGAAATATTTTAGATGAAGAGCTTAATTGGCTTATGAGTGTGTGCCATGGAAAATATTTTCAAATGATGTTAAAGTGCAACTTTTCTGCCTTGCTGGTGATAAGCTAATAGAGGAAATACTTAATGTTAGACCATGTAGTAATATATAATTTGATTTTGCCGTTATTAATTGTTCCAGCAGGTTACGCCCTCTAATTGCTATTGCATGTATAAATTTTGCTCCATTGCATTGAGCTCTTTTTTTTCTTTGGCTTCTGAATATTAATTTTTCTAATGCTAATTGATGCCATTGCTCCTATAATTTTCTCAATTTCTTCTACCACTGTTTCAAGGATTGGTGCCATGGCAATCTTCATTCTCCAGAATCATAGCATGATCTCACTTTGCAATTATATCTAAGATTAGTAAATATCAGAATACAAAATCTCTTGCAAAACGTGAAAATATCAAGATGCTTTAGCTGCTAAATGAATCAGCTAATAAAAAAATTCTCTTTAGATATGCAGTAAAAAAAAAGATACCCTAGTTAATGTTTACATCATGATTTAAAATCCTGTTCGTGAATACTTCGCAAGGTCAGAGCAGATACGAAAAGATTCGAGCAAAATAATGTAAATATCAAGCATAAGAAAACATAACCATGCAAGCCTTTATAATATTCAGGAAAATAATGCTGGCTGCATTGATAAATAATCTATCTTCAGGGAAATAATAATGCTCACATCAATGACCATTTCGTTTACCAGAAGGATCAGTCGTTTACTAGCCCCGATAGCCAGTCTCATGCCTCAACAGCCTGTTAACACCCACTGCCGGCTACTGCAGTAGGCGGCTAAAGCGCAGTCTGTCCACATCCAAAGCAAAGCCAGTGAAAGCTGTGTTGCTTATCCCTTATATTGAATAAAAGCACAGGATTTTTCTTCAAACCCACTCCATGAGCATATATGATAATTTAATTTTGCCTGTGCACAAGTTAGATGTGCTAATATTAATTTTCAAAGACAAGGAAAGAGGCATGATAGTCATAAAAAAATTAACTTCTTTATTAGAAACGAAAAGATACTGCTTGTAAAATTTCTTTTCACAGGGGCAAGTGTGGAAGCTACAAAACTGCGGAGGTTCTCAAGTCCGTCCTTGCAATTCTTGATGGCTATATTTTTTTGAGCCTGCTCAACAAAAATCTAATCTAAATTTACATTTTTAAAATTGAAAGTGAAAGCTCAAAACTTTGATACTCAAGTATTCTAGTTCAAAAATCCTAGAAGTAAATAATACGAAAGCTCCTATGGACGAAGTTTTCTCAATAACCACTTCCTTCGCAGTGTGGTATCCAGTGCCAAAAATGTCTTTGCCTTTTTGTCATCTTCCAGAAGATCACAAGCATCCAACAAAAGTTCTTCATCTATGTCTGGTATAGCTTGAAGTGCATCAATTGCATTTTCAATTGTTCCATTGTTCTTTCCCTCTTTCTTTCTTACTGATTTTGTAACTGCATCTGCCACCTCAGAAAGAGTTCTCTGCATCTCTTTGCCAATTTTCTGCACCTTGTTAGAATGTTCATGGTCTGATGATGTTGTAGTAGTACACTTCCTCTTTTGACCAGCTATTTGAATGTCCTCAGCTGGAAAGTGTACATCTCCAAGTAATCCACCCACCGCTACTTCATGGGCATCATTTTCAGTTTGCACATGTAAACACAGTTCTCCGATATTTGTCAGTTCAGTCCTTCGAATTTGGCATAGATCAATATAGTTCTCAAAGACTTTATTTCTGTATGCAATGGCATCTGGTTGTCCCTGCAAAAGTTCATGCGGGACATATCTTGTTATCGACAGGACTAACATGAACAGTAAACTCATTTATGCTGTCAATAAAAGCTCCTGATCCAGAGAATTATATGGTAATCACTTTCTAGCACAAGCATGACATACATGTCAGCACAGATGAGTGCACACCTATACACACAGAAAATAATGAATCTCACTTTCCCTCATAGAAGCTGAGAGTTGTAAGAATGGCAATACCAATCTGTCTGATATAGTGGATCACACTAGCTGGCAACTTGAGGATAGTGTGGCACATGCTAAATGAAATATGAGCAACGTTATCAACAGAATGAGAAATATACCTGAATATAAGCTTCCCAGACTGCATCATCAGCAGTTATCATTTGTTGAGTTGCATCCCATGCAAAACCACTATGATTGAGAAGACTGCTAATATTGTCACACTCTTTTATCAAAGTTATATACCGATTTTCTAAAATGTATTTGTCGCATAGAAGTCCGAATTTTTCATTAAATGATTCAACCATTTGAGTCCATGCTTGCTCATTGAATGTGTGATTAATCTTATTCCCTTGATGCATCTGGTCTAACATAAGCTCAACAAGACATCGATCCATTGCTGGTTGCCAATCTATTGTCAAAGGATCCACACTAGACTCATCTGCAAATTATATATGGATACTAAAAGTAATCAATGGTGTATTAGGAAGGGAAAACAAAAAGAATGTGAACTAGTATTTACGATGATATCTTTCATCTTTTAGAGCATATGAGATCAATGCTTTCACAACAGTTCTTTCTTTTCTTCTTTAGAGAAAACAAAGGAAATGGCTTCTGCATTTTACATAATTCATCCAATTTCATTGAAAATTACATATTTGTATATTTCCAGGACCACTCCAACTCCATTTAACAGGCAACAAATTTAGATCTAATGTATCTAACCTAATTCATGATCTGAATTATAATTTTGACCAAGATACCACATAATATACTATCAAATGAACAGAAGAATCACAAGATATCTACCTATCATTAAAACAATTGTATCACCATTAGGGTCCTCAATTTGAGCCAGACGGCTATATCTTCCACCAGCATTTTCTTGTCCAAAAATAACACACAATTTCTGATAGCTTGGGACAGTTTTAACTCTGTAGGATCGAGCATCGGGGTGTGCCTGCATCCATAACACATAAGCAACAAAATACAAACAACAATACTTTATTAAATAAGGAAAGGGAAGCAATTACCTTGGTATAAGCATCCCAAACATGATCTTCAGCAGTTATCATCTCTCGTGTTTCATCCCATGAAAACTCGCTATTTTCAAGAAGACTTTTAATGTCATTGTACATCCTCCTCAAATGTTTGTACCGGTTTTTCAGAACATCTTTGTCATGATGAGACTGGAATTTGACATTAAATGAAGCAACCATGTCAATCCAAGCCTGGCTTATGAATGTCTGTCCAAGTTTATTTCCTCTGTGCACCTGATCTAATAACAAGTCAATAAGATAACGATCCATTGGTGGTGTCCAATATGTTCTTGTACGATCAGTATTGGCAAGAGTTTGGCTCCCCTTTCCTTCTCCTACAGGCACAAAAGTCTATTTGTATGAGAAATTTTCATTCATCAAAAGCTCTTTGGTGTCTCAAACACAAATCAGGCTACCCACTACATGATATTTGATAAGAATTCACAGCAGTGCCAAGTTCTATAACTTCCAACGCTTGTCTACATCACAGAGAAATGAGGGAAAATTTTCATGTACGGTAGACTCAAAAAATTCTCAAGTAGGTGGTTAACTTCCAATATGTAACAAGGAAACTGACCACTCAGACAACATACGGTATAATTAAGACGTTTTATTTTATTTTATTTATTTATTGTTGAGGCTGTGTTTCATCTTGCTATGAGCTTTACTTTCCACTCATTGGCAAACCACAATACCTAATTTTAGATCTTCCCTAAACATGACTATGCAAGACTTGGCAAACAAAGGAATCTCAACTTGATAATGCAAAAGTTATAATTCACCAGTTTTTATTCCATAAATGTCAACTTCATGATCTGTCTCCTGAGGAAAATTAGAGTCAACTCCATCTTCAGTTCCATGCCCAAATATGAGGACCAAATCATTGTAATTTGGCAAGGTCTTCATTCTATATGCCCTCGCATGTGGATGTACCTAAGCAGAAACTGGGTAATATTGCTTAAAGAAAAAGAAAAAAAAAAAGACAAAAATTATAAGTTAAAATTTTGCAGATCTTTTACCTTGATATAAGCATCCCAAACATCATTATCGGCTACAATCATTTGTTGTGTTTCATCCCAGGAAAAACCATTTTGTTTAAGTAGAACCTTCATCTCGCTGCAATACTTTAACAATTTCTTGTATCGATGTCTTAAAACCCTTTTTCCATGCTGAGGCCCAAATTTTGCATTGAAAGAGGCAAGCATATCTGTCCAAGCATGTTTCGTAAATGTATTATCAGTTTTATTGCCTTTTATTATTTGGTCCAGCATAAGCTCAACAAAATGCTGGTCCATAGCTGCAGTCCACTCTGTCCTTGGACGCTCATTATTTGATGGGGCAAAGCCTCCCATTGCATCACCTGCAAATAAAGGAACACATAAGCAAAATTCCATATACCTGATTATTAGATTAGTCCATTTGATTGGCTAACAAAGTTATTATCTGGAAAATCAAGCCATAATTAAGAACAGCTATACTGCCAAGCGTTTTTTCTAACAAGCATCCTTACTCCTTAGAACACTGGTTACAAAGCAGTTAATTCAAGAATAAATAGTTGATAAGTTAAAAAATAATAACAAATTTAATTCATAATTTTTAAGAGTTGTATTTAGTTATAATCACTATTATGCCAAGTGATAGGTCAAAATCTCATTTTTTTTCTCTCATCCAACTCGTTTCTATGTCTACATTAATTGTTTCTTTAACCAGTTCCTTAAGAGAACTTGTTAACTATTGCAGAACTTTTAGCATCCCAAAATTTTATTTTCCAAAGAGTCATGATTGTAAGATGGTCAAAAGCTGCAATAAAATTTAAGAAGTGTTTCAAGGTTTATGAAGAAAAAAATAACAAATACACACCCATGTTTGGAGCATGGATTTCATCATCAAAGTCTAAATCATGACTTGATCTGCTGTATCTTCCATCAGCAGTGGTGTACCCATAAATGAAGCACAAATCATTAAAATTCAACACCGCTTTAGTCCTATATGATCGTGCATCAGGGTGAACCTGCATGGATGTTGTGTTATTTTGGAATTATGACAGAGACTTCACTTTACATCATTGCACAGAAAAATAATGCACCTTTAAATAAGCATTCCAAACATACTCATCAGCTACAACCATTTCTCGAGTTTCATCCCAAGAAAACCCACTCTGACCAAGAAGATTCTTTACATCATTGAATTGCTTCCATAAATTTGTGTAACGACTTTTTAATACATCTTTGTCGTACTGAGATCCAAATTTTGCATTGAACACCATAAGCATGTCTGTCCATGCCTGCTTGTTGAAGGTATGGCCAACCCTGCTCCCTCTATGCATTTGTTCTAACATAAGGTCAATAAAATAGCGCTCCATTGTTGGCGTCCAATATGTTCTAGAACGATCATTGCTCGTCGGAATTTGGCTGCTCATTGACTCCCTGATAAATTCTCAGTTCAGTAAAGTGACTCCCCCTAACACTGGAATCAAAAAGAAAAATACTTAGTATAAATGATGGAATATAAAGATTCAAAACAAAGATTCTTACATTAAAAATAGTAATCTTGAATTATTGAAACTCAACTCAATTGAACTTAGTCTTAATCCCAAAATTAATTGGGGTTGGCTATATGGATTCTTGGTTTCTACCCCAAACGATTTTGGGTGATATCTTCTGATAAGCATTCCAAAAATAGTCACAAGTAATTTTATTGAGAGATTAAAATAAATTGTTAGAACAAGTAATTAATCACATAAAACCTTAATCCACCAAAGAAATTAAGTGGATAGTGCAAACAGGAGTAAAGATAAATCAAGCAAAGTGAAACAACAAGAAATATTAATAATCAAAGTCTTTCACTCCATAAAAACTTCCCCTTTTTTCTCTTCTTTAAAATAACTCAATTCAATTCAAGACAAAAAATCCAAAATCTTGACTTCATAATCACTATGCTCAAATGGGTTCCAAAATAATGGATCAATGTAACATGGGATTCAAGCCAATACAATCTTTAAAAAATTTCAGCTTTTGTGTCATTGTTATATAGCACTATAAAAACCACAACCAAAGATTGAACATGAAATTGAGAAAGAAAAAAGGCAAAATTTTGCAGTTTCAGAGAGCTAGCTAGAGAGCGAGCTATAACGGTGGTGAGAAAGGTTCAAGCTTTTACCTGTTATTGTTAGTTTAGACGATTTTGGTTGCAAGTTTTTGGCGCCTAACAACAAACAGAGAATGGTGACAGGTGAAGAGTTTAACCCTAATCCGGAATAAGGGACTGAGCAGTTCTTCCTGTTTGGTTACAGAGGCAAAACGCCTTTGTTTATATGTTTTCTTAATTTTTTATTTATACCTTTAGGGCTCCTTCATTTGAAGCCCAACTATCTATTGTTGGGCACAATCTATGTGTTCAACAAGCTGAATAAGCTAGGCCATTCAGCCCATCCCAACTTGACAAGCAATAATTTAGAAAATTATAATACTATTTTTAGCCATGTTTTCATAGCAATCGAAATCGAACTGAAATTCACGGTTGAACCGTAATTAATAAAAATATTATTTTCGTCTAAAAAAATAAATAAATTATAAATTATTTTTCTCTTTTAAAGGACAGTTAATTTATTAATTTATTAATATATTTCATTATTAATACACTAATTTTTTATTAACAAATTATTAATTAGTTTTATTACACTATTAATCAAAGTATGCAAGTATTTTTTTTTTTTCATATTCCTCATCAAATAATGAAAATATTAAGTTGTCGGTAAATTAATTAATAATAAAATTTTAATTTTTTTATTAGAATATTTATTGATTTTGATACTTAGACTATTTATTTTTAAGATAATTATTTACTAATATAAGTATAGGGGTATTTATGAAAAATATTGAATAAAAATTATTATTATTAAATTAATGATTTTTTTTAATCTTTGTGAAAATAGAAATAAATTTCTCTTTTTCAAACAAAAGAAGTAATTAAATTAATATCATATAATATACAAAATATAAATTTTATAAGAAATTTAAATACAATAATATGAAAAAATTTAAATACAATAAATTTTTTAATAAATAATATAAAAATAATTTTAAAATCTAAATAATAATATAATAAATAGATAATAAGAATTTTAAAGGAAATATTATATAAATATACTGTTTTTTGACTTTTTTGTTTTAATTTTACGGATTTTTTTTCATTTTTACTATTTTTTAATATATGTTTGATATATGTGTATTATATCTTTGGTATATGTCGTATTTTTGAAAAAATATTTTCAGATATGTAATATTTTTGAAAAAATATTTTTAGATATGTAGTATTTTTGAAAAAAAAAATTATAACAGTAAAAATGAAATATTTTTTATTTTTTTCGGTATATTTAAAAAAATTTCAATTTTAAAAGTAATAAATTTTTTATGTAAATAAAAATAAGAGAAATTTAATTTTTGTGCTAAAGAATTTAAATTTATTTTATGATATATATTTAAATTTTATTACTAATTTAAGTTGGAATATAATTATTAAAAGTATTTTTATTATATAATTTATTTTAAGTGAAATAATATATTTGTATGGATAAAAGTTATATATATAATAATAGTTTACATAAATAATATAATATTTGAATAAATCGATTTCGAATTAATCGGTTATTTGACTTATTTAATTAAACTGAGATTGATTCTCTTAAAATCAAATAAAAAAATAGATCATATTATTTTTTTATTAAACTAGACCGATCTGATTATGAAAACAATAATTTTAAACAACAGAAAAATGAAATTTAAGCATATTTTTGGCTTTTGATTTTGAAAAATTCTTATCATGGACGAGTCGATGTGGATTTTCGTTATTGAAATTAAATATGATCATTCTCCTCAGATATTTTGTATGATAAGGTTAACCCCTAAAGTGAAAGAGGTTCACCGACATTTTGTGATTGTATGGTTTTGTTTATATTGGCTCAACTATGGAGAAAAAGAGAGTTGTTCCTTGGTAAAACTGGACGGAGTAATACAAATCTTACAGCACAAGAAGTTATGAGTTCTTATAACTTCTCCCCATTAAATAGGTACTTGATAATATACTAATAATCATTTTGTTGTCAGTTTATCAAATTGAAATGGATCATATTGGTTGTTTTGTGTTGTATAACATTTGAGATTTATTTACATTGCCTGAACGTAAACTGACAGCCCCACAGTTTTGCATCATGATATTACAGGCCTTTTGTAACACCTCAGCCTAATTTGAACCTAACCTTTATAAAAATTTTCGGAGGGAAATTTTTTATTTCTTTATATTGTGATGTTAATATGTATTAATGCATGAAATTGATAATTATGCATATTATTTGAATTAGTTTTAGGCATAGAAATAGTTCAGAGGTTACTAAGAATTAATCGGGAAATTTTGAGTTTTTAGTGAACTGGAGGCAAAATGGTCATTTTTCCTCCGTCGGAATTTTATGGATTTAATATCATATTTAAAGAGAGAAAATAATTTAAAAACTTGAAAATGACCTTATTTTATTTATTTGAGCAATAGTTTAAGAAATAATCACGATTGAAAAATTATTATCGGCACGTAACGCGATTTTGGTGTTTCAATTGTATTAAGAGTATTTTGGTCATTTCCTTTATAATATGGAGTTATTAAGTGTGTGCAACCTTATGTTATTAGTTTAGACTTAATTAAATCTGACCGTTGGATCAAATGATTAAAAATTGGATGGTTAGATGAGTAGATTGCAAAGTTGCTATCCTAAGCTCAATATATGGGATTATTGCCTTTGATTTGTGATTTGGTGTGTCAATTATATGTGTAATCTATCTAAGTTGACTTTGGATGAACCAATAGGATTAAAGTAAGAAGAATGGATGGTTGGATAGCTAGGTTTCACAAAGATTACTATGTAACCTAAACCATTGGAGCAAACCTTTTGTCTTTGGATAAATATGACTATTCATCATCTTTTTTCCTTAGAAATTTCAGCCATTAAACCACCATTTCCCCTAGCTTGGTTCGGCCACACTTAGCTTCTCCATTCCTTGGTATTTTCTTTCTTTCTTTGAAAAAATTAAACATAATCCATCATCCTAATTACAATTTTAACCTTAGAATTCAAAGAAAAGTCCATTTGAGCCACCAAATCATCATTTGAAGTTTGAAGAAATCTTTGGTAAGTTAATGATTTTTGAGTTCTATTGTTGTAGAAAT
>CANXYC010218971.1:0-16555 GCA_948193065.1 Aleurites moluccanus | reverse complement strand
TCAAATAAAACATCAACTTATGAAAATTACCTCATTTTGGCCAAAATTTCCACCTTGCTTGTTCTTGATTTTTCTTCAATTTTTATGGTTTAATTTGATAGTAAAGTGTTTGTATGGTTTTAGTTTTAGGTTTGGAATAATTTTGCTTTAAAAACTTGGTTTAGAAAAATCAAAGAAATGGAGAGGAAATGAAAGGAAATCATTCACGGATGAAGAACAAAAATAGGCAGAAATTCTGCCCATTTTGACTTATATAAGAAGATGAAATAGGTCATTTACACTTTAGTCCTCAAATTTTCTAAAATTTGGTTTTGGTCCTTTTTCTCTCAGTAATTTATTTCGAAAGTTTCGTGGGAATTAGAACTCAAAGTGAATACTTAAAAATTATATTTTAATTAATATTATTTAATAAAAATAGTTTCAGAGTCGTTCTGAAACTCGAACCGATAAATTTTTACTATTCACCGAAAAATACTCTTTTACTCGTTTTGTGAGCGTTCTGTAATATTTTGTCAAATTTCTTTTTACTGTATTCACACATGAATATTACTTATCAATTATCCTCAATCCAAAGTCAAAAATTCATCCGTCTTCCGTTTCGCTATTTTTATGGCGGCGATATCGATACCGACGTTTTCCGAAAAAAATTTTTGTTTTCGCTCTAACTGGTTTTCTAAAATTATTATTGGTTATTTCGATGATTTTAATCTATATACTGAGAATTTTATTCACTAAAACCTGTTATGCATTTATAGGGTATTACAGCGACATATTCTATAAACACACAAAAGGAATAGATATCTATTAGCGGAACACGGATGAACACATACCAGATAACAACAATTGACGTTACGGAAATCCTAATGCTCCATGGTATACTTGTACACTTAAGACACTTATACCTAGTTAATTATGTTTCCTTTATTTCTTTGCTCTGATACCAACTCTATCACATCCCCCATTTCAGGAGATATGACGGTCCTAGGATATGGGAAAGGCATGAAGCCACCTAAACTCGTAGAACCTCATTCTGCATTTCTACAAAAAATTTGCCATAACTACTTTATTTTAACAATCTAGTACCCAGGACCCAAAGTCCCTCTCTTCATAATCAACAATAACACAACCTGCACAAATCAGTACTTCTATTCCCATACTCAGCCCATACTACAATGTACATGCCACATTGTCTCCAATCCAATACTTTACACTGCATATATAGTGTAATAATTACATCTTAGTAACATAGCTTCATTTTACATTGTCATTACTAAATCCATTATTACATATTATGGAGCTACTATAGAATGATCCATAAATACAAATAACGAGTCATTACGTAGATAAGGAAGATTCCACTCCTAGAGGAAGAGGGAGAAAATGAAATCGTTGCTAGCTATCAAACCCTAAAACGGTAAACCACAATGGGGTGAGACGAATCTCAGTGAATAACGTATATATTCCCTCACTTGTGAGGCTAGGTACTCACAAGGAAGGTCATTCAATAACAAATTACAATATTCCAAGATAATAATATCAATGCCAAGAAATAAGGTTTCCAATGGAAATTAATATCCAATTTCAAGTACAATATAGTTCAATAGGAACAATCATATAATCAATAACATTGGTCACTTGCAAGAAAATACTGTGAACCAAATGTTGTATATCTATGACAGTTAGCAAAATCCAATGAACAATGAACAAAGACTGCAGTTAAGTAGTATGTCAATAGTCATACAGTTGATCAGACTGTATGTCTAGGACCTTAACCCCTTCCTAGATAGGGTCCCCAATACAATACACTGTGCACAATGCCCGATGAACAAATATCTACCCCATCGGGAGAGTGGTACTATCAATGATCCCATATATAGGGTAAGTAGAAATGTTGTCCAATAATGAACATTGATCAATAAATTTATATATATCAAGGATTCAATTAAAAATGGCTACATAATCAAGAAACTTTAATAATAGAATAATTTCTTAGGGAAGATTCAAGAAAACAATATACAAAGACAACAAGTAAAGAAACATATATGTTACTCACCCCAAAAATCCAATGTATCCAACCATCTTGCACAAACTAAAAGGGTGGACTTCCACTTCCTTGTCTTTTCCTTTACCTCTCCTTTGTGCAGCTATAACAAACATCAATCTTAATTTAGAAATCTAATTACATTAAAATACAACAAAGCAAACCTAAATTCTAGACAATACTTAAAAATCTTGAAATTTCTACCCGAACATACCCTAATATTTCACTTATAACTCATTATGTGTAGGTCAAAATGATACTCTGTTTTCACTAAATTTTATCTGAGACATAATGACATATTTATCATGTTTTTACTTTCCCCTGATTCGGAACTTAAGGTCCTCATATTTACCAATATCAGAAAGGTTACATTTCTGAAATTCCTAATCCGAGTCAGTCTGTCTCAGAGGTCCATAGTTCACAATACAATGAGAGTTTGACAAAACTTCCAAAAGAAAAAATATTCCTGTCATGCATATATACAACTTTCATGCTTTTAATATTATCAAATTCCTACACTAAAGACCCCAAAACTTAGCTCTAACTTTCTACTGAGTCTCAGAAATTTCACAGAAATGAAACCCCATCCTAGTCAGTTATGTTTGGAGACTCATATCTCCCAACACAGAAGGATTCAGTCAAAATATTATAAAGAACATATATTCTACACATACACAGATACAACTTTTATGTTTGCATATTTTCAAATTCTACCCCTAAGGGCACGAAAATGAAATCCAAATTTTCTATCAAGTCACAGGAAATTCTTGAGATGGAAAATTTCAGAATTCCCAATCACTTCCACTACTCTAAACATATCATCCTATTATTTAATCATTCAAATAACTCATCAAAAATGAATTTCAAAACTTATTAAGAAATTTACCTTGGAGAAAAATTGCTTCAAATCTCTATCTAAGCCCAAATAATTCAATTAAGTGTTGGGGGAAGAATTATTTGTGACGGAATTTGTGCTAGATCAAATGATTTTAGGAAGCTAAGAAGAAAAATTTTCCCATGGAGAAAGCTTAAGATTTTCGGCCATGAAGGAGGAGAAAGGAAGAAGATGATGGCCTTCTTGTTATATTTATTTATTTATACAACAAATGGTCCAATAAGAAAATTAGAGAAAAAGAAAATAAAGAAAAATAAATAAAGAAAAGAATAACATAATTAAATCATTTTAATTATAGAAATAATTATACATTTATATATATATATATATATATATATATATATATATAATTATTTAGCCACCTTTGTTGACTTTTTAGGCTAATCTTTGATTAATTAAGAATTAATCAATTAATAAACTCTTAAGTATTTTTAAATTACTTTACTATAATTTTTAATACTCTAGAATTTTCAACTATGTTCATATTGCCCATTTTATTCGATTTTATTCTTATTTAAATTCTATAATTCATTCTAATGTCTATTTTTCATTGTCTTTGATAAATTTTTAGTTATTGCTCTTTGGAGAATTTAAAAAAAAAATTCTTACCCGATTTGGGTTTCCTATTATAATCGTTCTGGTTATTACACTACCTCTGCCTGAAGGTGTCTAAATTGCAGTATGACCAACTGTTTGACCTGAACTTTTGCCTCCCTCTATAGCTCTACCAAAGATACCTTGGCCAACGTTGGACTGCTGACCAACAACTCTCCTATCCATCTGGACTGAAGCTTAAGAAGTCTGAGGTCTACCTCCAAAAGAAGGTTGTGGACAACCCTTAAGCAAGTGACCCTGCTATCCACACCTATAGCATGCACCTGTCCCAAAGTGACAAGTTTCTCTATGAATCTTACCACACATAGGACAAGGAGGAATAGTAGATCTAAGTGGTGCTGAACTGATAATACCATAACTCATATGAGGTGTTGGTCTAGAGGAATTCTGCCTCTGTTGAGATCTCTCTGAAGGTCCTTTATATTCGCTCTGGGGAGTAAACTGAGGTGAAACATTAATACTCTTCATTCCATTGACCTGTCTGGAGTAACTCCCAATCTTCGCCTTCTTTTTCTCTTCCCTTTCTGATCTAACCTTCATCTCTGTATTCTCAATCATTCTATATTTATCCATAAGCCTAGAGTATGAGTCAAACTCAAGAGCAGCTAGAAATTTAAACAACTGAGCTATGAGTCTTGTACGGAACCTCTGTAGGAACCAAAGCTAGAGCGAATCTACTCAATTGGCCTAATTTCTTCGCATATTCTGAAACAATCATGCCATGAGTATGAACCAATCTCTTAAACTAGCCTCCCTCATACTCTATAGAAGGAACTCATCGATAACTCTTTCCTTGAACTGATTGCAAGAAAGATCTGCATTACCGTGAATACTCCTCATGAACCAGTCTTTAGCTTTAGCTTTCATCAAATAGCCAAAAAATTATATGGCTCTCATGTCTGAGATCTTCAAAATCTGGACCTTTTCCTCAATCTCATCCAGAAATTTTGTAGGATCCACCTCTCTTCTATACTCGGAAGGTTTGAGCTTTAAGAACCACTCAAAAGAAACCTCTTCAACCAAAGGCGCAACAGTTGGTGGTGGTGGAGGAACCACTGAAGTGATTGGAACTACTGGTACTAGAGGTACCTATTGCTCTCTTTGCTGAGTAATGAACTCAGCTAAAACCTCATAATTTCTCCACAACTGATCCAATCTCTGAGCCATACCAACCACATCTACCTGTGGCTCTGAAAGAACCTCCTCACATCCCACTCTACCTACTGAACCCTCCTTAGAAGGCAATTCTCGCTTAGGACGACCTCTACCACATCCTCTACCTCGTCCATGATCACATCTCGTAGGCATCGCTAAACTGATAAGGAAAACAGAGTAACTTTAGGCTTATAACACAAGTTTAACACAAATTTATTCTAAAGAATACATAACATGATGAAATAGAATCCTACGCTTCGTAGTTATCTTAATCAGACATTCATACTAGGGAACTTACACATCTATCTATCTATCTTATAGTTGAGAAACCTATAGCTCTGATACAACCTCTGTCACACCCCAAAACCATTGGTGCGATGGTCCTAGGGCAAAGGTAGGCATAAGGCCACCGTACACCTGTAAAACCTTTAGCTAACCTGGATCAAATATATAACACATACTAGCATCATGCCAAACATCCATATCTTATATATATCTCATCAACTTGATATGACATTTTCTCAACAGGTAATTCTAACATCAACATGGAACAAGGAAAAGTCTACAATGCCATCCATGGCAACAAAAGAATAAGCGACATCACACACATCTACAGAGTTTCTAAGAGTATACTTCTTATAGATATGAATACACACACATATATATATAATTCAACTATTATCCAAAAAATTTACATAAAAGAGTCTTCTTATGAAGAAGAAAATCAAGAAGCTTTGTCTTCAGGATTAACTCTCTCTCTATCTAAGCTAGAACCTGAAATCCACAGAAGAGTGGTGAGCCTTCAACTCAGTAATATGCGAACAATCAGAATAAATAATATATATAGAATACTTAAATAGCAAAATCTTGAATATGTACCAGTGTACTAGAAAGAAATCTTGACATATACATTAATATTATAAGTGCTTACAAAGGATAGCACTATCCAATCATTTCATAATACATATATGAATATCAAATCATGATTTTTTTTAAGAATATAAATGCCTATAAAAAATGGCATTATCAAATAAACATAGCATAGAACTTATATTATATCATAATGTTTGGGTAGCCTTTCTACCTTTACGTGGCACATATGCTTGCGTAAGCATATGCCTAGAGCTCGTGATCCTCTCTAGGTGGAACATTGATACTATACCCTATCAATTAGGTTTCCTCTGTGCACATTGGACCAATGAATTAACCCTCATTGGGAAAAACATACTATAATGTATGTTTCGTGATATACATATCATGTATTGGTTCAACAGTAATAAAAATGATTAAGAGATCACAATATATGAATAACATATCATATTATGCATAACAAAGATTTATTAATGAACTTTAACCAAGGAAAATAACCAAGCAATTATCAACATTCAAAGATTCTATTTAAGAATGGTTTCAATAAATTGAATTCATAAATAACATTTACATATATATAAATATAATATACTTTAGCAAAAATTCTCATATGGAGAATCATATACATGAAACAAAAGCCACACTTACCTCTTAGCACTAAAAAGCTTTCTAGCAAGCTCAATTCTTGCTCAAATCTAAAAAATTCTTAATTTCTTGAGTTTTCTTCTCCTAAATAAAAATCCTCAAAATTCTAAAATTTAGGGTTTTCTCAAAACAATCATATAAAATAATCCTCCATAAATTCTAAGCTCCTTAGAGTCTCTATAAACAAATTCTAGCATTAGTTTAACCATTAATAGAGATGAATAATAGTTATAGAGAAAATCTACTATTTACAGCACTATTCATCCAAAAATCATAAATCTTCATACTACTAAATCTAACTATAATTATTAGCCATTAATGCTCATGAAAGATTACCCATAACTTAAAAATAACTATTCCAGCTAACAAAGAACTTAACTCAAGCTAGAGAGAAGATTTGAGAAAATTACCTTATTTTCTCTTCCAAAGAAATTTTGAAGAATTTGGTTTGAATTGATGCTCTTATAGTCTTTAATTTATATTTTCTAGCATTAATAAGGCTTAATTGGAGTATTAAAATCTTAGAAATGAAGAAAAATAACTTATGGTTAAGAGAAATAGGAAATAAAAAAGAAGAGAGAAGAAGAAAGAAAGAAAAAAATGAAGTGGAGAAGCTACTGCAAAAAAAAATAAATAAATAAACCCCGAGTTTACTATTCACGCTACTATTCAGGACACTGTTCACGGCTACTATTCACGAGCATTGTTCATGACAGAAACTGAAAAAAATTCACTTCGGCAGTACATGCTAAACCAGCTCTATCTTGAGTTACAAAAGTTTAAATGTCTTGATTCTTCCTTCCACTTAAACTAGACACATGAGGTTACAACATATCCAAAATTCTTGATTCTTCCTTCCACTTAAACTAAACACATGAGGTTACAACATATCCAAAATTCTTTCTTTAAAGTCTTGAATATAAATTCACAAAATTCTGCACAAACACAAACTCTGAAATTCAAATCAAAACAAACAAATCTCACTTCCAAAATAAACATTCCATAAAAAATCTTATATACATAATTATAAGAATTTCAGAATATATAAATAAAAGAAATCTCAGGTGTTACAATTATCTTCTATTTCTCTAATTCAAAGAGAATTAGAGAAATCAGTTTAAATTCAAAGAGAATTAAACTGCTTTGGTAAGAAATATTAATTAGGAGGGAGAATGGAGAGCTAGTTAAAAAAAGTTCAATTTAACTAGTTTAGGTGTAAGGAGTAAATGAGGGGGGAGGCCTATATTTATAAACAAATCCAAGGGCAATTTGATACAAGAAAAAGAGGTGAACAATGCTAGCACCCATGCGAAGAAGGCCTGGATCCACTAAGGGCCCTGGCAGATCCGCCAAGAATAGGTATCGACACTTGGGCTTCACAGTGGCAGTGCGTGGTGTGTGGGGCGAAGCTAGCTGGATCCGCCAAGCCTGTCCACAGGCTCTATATTCTCGCATCCGTTTGTCATCCATTCTAAATGCTTCGAGTTCATGGTGAGTTTCGTTGGATCCGATACAAGTCCGACTAAGTCCCGGGAATGTGAAATCACATATTCACAACCACTTATCTACAGTCAGTTGTCAACTAATACGAACAAATAAATCAAACAAGCTTTGAAATGAAGTTTTTCAAATTAATATCACACTACAACTCCAATGATGTGATAGTCCTACGAAAAAAATATAACCTAAATTAATCATCATAAATTTACTCAATTCATACAAATCATTCATATTCTTATAAATTATCAATAATTTATTTCATTTCCACTTGTTCCTATCTATCAAAAGCCAATTACTTTCATCTATAAGGAACAAGAGAAAATTCAATAATGTCTTAGATAACATACAAAATCATATATATTTTATACAATTCTATTGAGCTTCTAAGAGTAAATCATTCATTAGACATATACATATCCAATTCAAAATATTATTCAATAATTACATTCAAAATAGCTTCTTGTAAAGAAGAGATCAAGAAGCTCTATATTTTGAATTAATTCTCTCGAGTTACACTAACATCTAAAAATCACAACATAAAGATGGATGAGCCTTCATGCTAAGAGAACTATTGATGTCGTAATCATGATCATATATATATATATATATATATATATATATATATATATACATACATACATAGGCATTTGAAGAATCACAAGCAATGGAGGAATCATAAGCTTACATTTAAAAAATATAAGAGTGTATATAAAGAAATGACATTATCAATCATCATATAAGATAAAACAGAATACATCATCATAATATATTGGGTAGCAATGCTCCCATCACATAATGTATGCTTGTATAGGCATATGCATGGAACATAAGGCCCTCTATAGGTAGAACAATGATAACAACCCTATCAACTAGATTTTCGATATGCATATGGATCAATGAAATCTCCCTTATTGGGAAGGGCTTTCTATCACATATACATATCAATAATAAAATGGCTAGATAATCACAAAGAATAATAGAGGTCGAGAGAGCATTCAATATTCATAAAAGAATAGTCATTTTCATATGGCTAGATAATCTCAAAAAACAATAGAGGTCGAGAGACCATTCAACATTTATAAAAGAATAGTTATTTATAGATGAAATAACTTCTTTAATGATCTTGGTCTTAAAGAAAAATGATCAAGTCATTTCCATCAATCAAAGTGGCTAAATTTAGGAGGGTGTCAATAATTTATTCATATCAAGAAGAAAATTCATTTCAATGTTATCAAGCAATAATTATCTCAATAAGGAACATACATGAAGTATATAGAAGGAATAAGCAACATTTTATTAGGAATAACATACATTAATATATTCATAATTTACCTCTTAACAAATTCTTTCCAATTCAAGTTTGAACACTTTGGTTAAGAAAAATCTTCCTCAATTCTTTGAACTCTCCAAACCTAAATCAAAATCCTCAAATTATTAAAATTAGGGTTTCTTTTAAATACAAATATATAAAGTGAATCCTTATATTCTAGATATTTTAAAATCTTTATGATTGATTTCTAACATCAATTTAATAGTAATTTCGATAAATCTCAAAAATAAAATAGTAATTAACTCTCAATTTGATGACAAATTTGATTACATATAGCAGCTCTCAGCCCTCCAACATCACTCCATAAAGTCAAATAATATAAAATGATGATTTTTCAATATATAAATATATCCTAAATTCAAACAAATTTAAATATGGAATAAAATGTTACATGTATAAAAATTTTATTATTGTAATAAGTTATTACATAAAATATAAATTTTAAAATTTATTACACACATAGTTTATAAAAAAATAAAAATAAAAATAAGCATAGTTATTGACCAGATACTATAGGATAGGAGGAATCCAAATTCCAAACCAAACCAAAACAGGGGGCGCAAAATTCACGTGGCCCACATCTCCGATTTGCTGAAAACAAATTTCCATTTGCAAAGTCTTATAATAATATATCCCATCCTCAATTCTCAATGTAGCAACCATGTACATATATATATAATTCAAATAATGATGTACATGATTGCTACATTGAGAATTGAGGATGGGATATATTATTATAAGACTTTGCAAATGGAAATTTGTTTTCAGCTAACCGGAGATGTGGTGTACATCATTATTAGAATTATATATATATATATATATATATATATATATCACTTTCAATTAATGGAGCCAAAGATTTTCATTAGTGAAACTATGCATTATAAAATACCTATTCAATTGAATATCTTGATAAGCCTTAGTTACTTTTCACTTTGTTGTGCCTGTGTATGAACACTTGAAAAGGCAAATATGTCGATGAGTTTTTATTCAATAGTGAGGGAATGGTTTGATATGGTGCGTTTCATATCCAGAGGCTAGTCACCATCGAAACTCTGTGGGAGGTGCTAGATTTGAATGATTATATGCAAGTTATTATGTCTTTGGGTCATGAGCCTGCCAAAGAAGAGAAAGACAGAACATAAAAAGGCTTAAATTTTTTACTTGAACGTAGGTCATCCGAAGTTTAATTAGTAACTATATTTTAGGAGTAAAAGTTTACGTCTGTTTAAGAAGTTTGAAATTAAAATTGAAAGACTCAATTTTAATTTTAATATTTAACAATGCTAAAAAAATTATAATTTTATCCATAATTTTGTGACATTATAATATAATAAGAAAAATAATTTTATAAATTTATTCTCAACCCATAAAAATTATAATTCCACAACATCACTACAAACTCACCATTACTGCCTCCATTCTCAACCTATAAGAATTACAATTCTACAACCACTACTACAACCCATTGCCATTGTCACCACCATCATCGGCATTGTTAGTTCGCCACCACTACCATCACAGCTAGCAACCGACATCCCATCGCTACCAATAATTTTTATTAAATTTCAATTTTTTGTGTAATACAAATATTGACACTACAATTTCAACACAATTCTAATTCTAAATAATTAGAATTGGAATCGAAAATCTCAATTTCAATTATAAATCCTTGTCCCAAACAATTTGAGTTAGAATTGTATCTCTACTTCTTACCTCCCCTGTAGAAGGAGAAGAATAGGTGAATTACATTGAGTTCTTGTATTTATGATTAGAGTGAGTGGATAATGTGGCCGCTTCTGATTTGAGGGTTTGTGTCATGTCATATTATTAGACAATGAATATGATGCTTCTATAGGTTTGGATGTAGTCTTGTGCTTATTTGACGAATTTTGTTTTCCTAAAGTATCAGAAAATAATGTCTACGCGTGTGGGATACGCTTGTAGAAGGTGCCGAAAAAAACTCTTCTTAGGCGAAGAGCAAGGACATTAGCGGCGAGATGACTTTAGATGAGATACTTATTCCCAAACCGATCACTTAGTGAGTTAAGGTCTCGTGGGCCTTCTTTTAGTGTCTTGGGCCTGCTGGTTAGTGGCTGTTTGGACTTGGCGACTGTAGATGTTTAAAGCCTGCTACCTACAGTTATGATCTAGTTGAACTTTATTTTGGTGGCTCAATTAAAAGTTTATTATAAAATAGTATTGAAATTAAATTAGTTGACATTTCTTTTTTAATTTCGATTTAAATTAACATCCATCTTAATGGGTTAAAATATAAATCTGTACTTGTTAGAACTTATAAATAAATAAATATTAAAACTTATTTCAACAAAATTATTTTACATTTTTCATAAGAAAGGATTAATTTATTAAAAGAATGAAAACAATCTTCGAGCTCAAAATACCTCGATTTCAAAAAGGAAAAGAGTAGAACATGTCAAACCAATATGATGGAATAACTATTCATTCGTCTTATAATAAATGTTATATTTTTTTATATATATATATCTCAATTTAATTGTTTCATTTCTCAATTTAAATTATATTTTATCTTAATATTACAATAATACACTCTTTAAAAATATGTTGAAAATAAAAATAATAATTAAAAAATATAAAATATGAGAGAATTAGAAAGATGAAAAGAAATTAAAGTAATAAATGAATTAAAAAGTTAAAATAAATAAAATAATTTTTTTAATAATTACGTATTTTACAATTAAAACGTTTATTGTAATGAAATGAGTATTAAACAAGAAGGCAATACAAGCTAGTTAGAGCAAAAGCATATGAAAAACAGAAAATTAAAATCAAGTAACTTGTCTTAAGTCCCACATTCAATCGGTTATAAATCTTAAATATTGTTTTATTGTTTGGGAAACATTATTCCTTTATAGTTTATTGTACATGACTTGAATGGTTCTAAATTCTAATAGATTATAGGCCAACTACAATAAGTTATAATAAATTCCTATCTCAATTCCAATGGTATTGCCCTAATAAATTAATGTTTCACACCTCAAATGAAGCATGCTGATAATTATATATATATATAATCATGCAAAATATATTAAAACTGTGTGTTTCCTAGCTAGCCTGTGGCTAGATTAATATAAAAACGATTGAATTGACTTAATTTAGTGGTAAAAAGGAAAGAAAGGGCAAAAAAACTAAAAAAATTGACTTAAAAACCATTTATTTTTTGTTATCTATAAAAAAAATCTTGAAATAGACGTGAGAATTGAGAGTTCGCGAATTGTGATTAGCTACAAAATATTTGCATAGAGTCAATGATCAAAGACGCCTGTCAAATGAAATTATGAATACAATGAATTGAAAACAAAGGACAAAAGAAGGATCTTCACATGCCAAACAATTTAGAGCAGCTTGGCATGCCCCACCCCCACCATTCCCATAAACTTTATATATCTATATATGTATTAATACTTACGGTCTCTTTCTTTTATAATGTATTTGACTTAGATAAGGTGGGGTTTGTAGGGCACTTCGCCAATTACAAATACAAGTAGATTTCATGAAGTTGCTATTTATGAGATTTTTTTTTTTTTAGTACTTTCCTGCATTGTGGATGCAAATCTGGATCAATTTGGTTCATATAATAATCTCAAATCCCCTTTAGTCCCTTTTGATAAGATTTGTAAATGAATCTAAACTTAATAAAAGATACAAATTATTGAAATTAATGAAATCTAAGTAAAAATTAATAATAACATTAGATATAAAAATTAATAATAACATTAGATATTTATCGAATTTCTAATAATGGATCAACGGGTAAATAGAGGAGGTCAAGCCCACAAGGTATAGAATTGGACTTTAATATAGACTAAAATTTAATTATAGTTAAAAGTAAGAACTAGTTAATAGGTAATTAGATCTTAAACTCATATACAGTAAAACCTCTATAAATTAATAATCGATAAATTAATAACATTTATTATATAATAATTTTTTTCCGATCCCGACTTGGATCAATGGACTAAATTCATAATTTCAATAAATTAATAAGATAGTACTTTTCTGAAAATCCATACATAATTACATGATTCTATTTATATTATAAATTAATAATTTATTAATATTCTATATATAATAGACTATAATACTTTATTAAAATATGAATTTGTTATTATTTATTTTTTTCTTGAAATTTAAATCGAGTTAGATTTTATCTCTAATTTTTCTTATTAAATCTAAAAGTTATGGGTTGAACTCTCAAATTCCAATAAAAACTTATAAAGTGTTATTGATACTTTGAGTGTGTTCTCATCTCTAATTTCACTTGAGTGTATTTGATATTGTACCTTAACTAACTTTTAAGTGAAATCCGTTAGAACTTTATTATTGTAATTTTTTTTAATGCTTGTGGGATGCTATTTACTATACTCACATAATATTTTACGCATTTCATTTATTATGGTTGATTTTTAAACACTTTTTAAATGATAAGTCATTGTAAGTTTGTAAGTATGAAAAATATAAAAGATCATTTGAAATGATTTATATAAAAATTATTTTAAATCTAAACAATTATACTCATTTTTTTTTCCTTCATTTAATTCATATTCAATTTACATATATTTTTCTGTTCAATTTATTCAATTCATATTCAATTGATAATATATTTTTTTTCATTTTAATTAATTCATATTCAATTTATCACATTTTTTTAATTCATTTAACTTATGTTGAATTGATTATAAAATTGGATAAAACACTAATTTTTTAATTAATTAAATATTATTTGTTGAATTGTAAATACTCTTTTTAATTAATAAATTATTAATTTATCGATTAATTAATATAGTTTATCGGTCCCAACGTTATTAATTTATAGAGGTTTTACTGTATACTGTTTATAATTTGATCACTTTTTCTATATGAAACTTTATCACTTAATAATTCAAGTACAAGTGAGTAATTTGATAGTTTGATAGGTTATCAAGCTATTAATTTAGTTGTTTGATGGATTATTAATGCATAGATAATTTGGTACATTAATAGATTGATAGTTATCAATCCACAGTAATTTGGGAATTAATAAGTTACTAGTCCAACAAATTAGAAAAGAAATCCGCTATAATACCATATTAAACTTTGGATAATAGATTAAAAGGTAAATATGAGAAGATAAGATTCATAAGAAATAGAATTAAACTTTAAGATTTTATTTGTGAATTGAAATAAGAAGCAAAAGGAAAGGAAAATAGGATGGGATAAGAATTATCTCTTATTTAAGAGTTTAATGACTTGGGAAAAAAATAAATAAATTAAGGAATTAGTTATTCTATCAAATCCAACTTTTTTATTCCTTTAAATTAAAAGAATAACAGATATCCTTTCTCAATAATAATTATAATTTTTTAATTCGACAACTTTATCCTCATAAAAATTATAACTCAATACGTTCAATATCGGTCCTTAAACCAAGGAGAAGGTCTAATCCCCAAAATAATTGTTCATAGTTCTTTTCAAGACTTTCGAATATTGAACTTTCTTGTGAAGATAAGCATACGCATCTTTGTAAACGATATAACATTGTGACATAACACTAAATATTGCTGATAAAATTGCAGTAATGACAGTAGCCATGGTGAATATTTGATATAATAGATTTATATTACGTAGTATGTATTTTAATGAATTTTATTTGGATAATTTGTTATTAAAATTTTAAAATAATTATTTGGATTTTTATATACTGTTTATAATTTAATTATTTTTTCAATATAAAACTTTTATATCTCAACAATATTCAAAATGAACTTTTAGATAATATTCAAAATGAATTTATATTCAAAATGAACGCTAGGGGCAGCATGTTAGGTATTCCAAATTAGATACTTAAGGTGTAATATTTCAAGCAATCGCATATTGCTTGATCTAAAACCCTAACAATCTTGAAGCATTAGGTTTTCTAAGTTTTGGATTCAAGATTTCTTGTTAAATAATTTTCAAGGTTTCTTATTCTTGATTCAAATAAAAAAATCCAAAAGAAAGATAATTTCTTGCGATCTAATGGTGATTGGCGAAGGGAGCTGCAGAGAAATATTTCAGGCGAAGGGAGAGACTATTTTGGAGATCGGTGAAACAGAAGATTTGAAATTAGTTCGATTCGATCGCTGGTTCGATTCAATCATCAGTTCGATTCATTAGTTTGGTTCAAATCATTGGTTTGATTTAATTATTGATTCGATTCAATTGGTTCAATTCAATTGCACTTGTTTCAAGTTTCCTTCTATATAATTTTTGCTATCTAATTGTCTATTTAAATATATAGAAGAATGGATAAACGTATTTCGATTGAGATGGTCAACCTTTAGTGGATCTGAATTTAATTCCTGGAAACGAAAGACTCAATTTGAACTCAAATATGAAAATATATTTTACACTGTTTTGAGTAACTTTGCTGATATGATGGAGGACGTTAATGAATTTCAATGGAACAAGGACAATGACTTCTGTAAAGACTATTTATTGAATTATCTTTCTGATCAACAAGCAGAAATTTTTAGCAAATATAATACTGCTAAAGAAATATGGGATAATTCAGCTACTCAATTTAAGAAAGAGGAGGAATTGTCAAAAACACACCTAGTTGACAAATTCATGGATTTCAAATTTAATGAAAAGATGAAAATATCTACTCAAGTAACTGATCTAGAAAATCTGAGATCTAAATTAAATAATGAAAAGATCATCATCTGTGATGCCTTCTTAGTTGGGGCAATAATTTACAAACTACCTTCTGTATGGCACACTTTTAAAACTGAAATATATAGAAAAAATGTGTAAGTAAGACTGGATGATCTTAAACAATTTATCAAAATCGAAGATGAGAACAGAGCTAGAAATAACTTGAAAATTGTCAGACAACAACAGTTGGCTGCTAACACAATCACACATTCCAAGAAATTTTCTAGAAGATCCAAGTCGACTAAAAATGAACCCCCCAGGTTGGAGGCCAAAAAGACAATTTCTAAGAAGTAAATGGGCAAGTGCCACAATTGTGGAAAATGGTGTCATTTCATTGCAAAATGTAAGGCTCCTCTACAAACTAGATCTAACACACCAAATAAAGAAACAAATATGATAGTACAAAATACTGAGTCTCAAAATTTTATTGCTATGATCGGAAAAAGTGGAAAGGCCAGTACTTCTTCAAAATGGTGGTTAGATACAGGAGCCACATGTCATATTTGTAAGAACAAAATGCAACTTGATGATGATACTGAAGTCAACGAGACTATCGTTGTGGCTAGTGGAGACAAAGAAGTAGTGACTCACACTAGTACAACAAACATAGCGCTCTCTTCAAGTAAAATTTTAACTCTTAAAAATGTTAAAGTAGTTTCATCTATCTTAAAGAATTTAATTTCTATCAGTCTTTTAGATATTGCTGGCATGAACACTTTAATTTCTAATGGTAGAGTAACTTTGTCTGTTAACTCTTGTTATTTTGGATGTGCTTATTTGGTAGGTG
>CANXYC010218856.1:0-10517 GCA_948193065.1 Aleurites moluccanus | reverse complement strand
ATGGAGTTTTTGCAATAATTTAATATGATTAAATTAATTATTTACATGTGATGTATTTAATTAAATTAAGACCGTTGGATTGTGTTAATATTAGGATCAATAAGTCCAAGGTCAAAGGAGTATTTTTGACCTTTCATTAATAGTATTATTATCATTAGGCTTAATGTTTTAATCTAAGCCGTTAGATTAAAAGCTTAATTGATCCAAGGGCCATGGAAATATGATGTGATCGTAATTCATTAACCCTAGGAATAAAATACAATAGGTTGGCCTAATTTCAGAATGAATTCTTACACCAAAAAGAATTCGGCCTCTCTCTCTCTCTTGCTTATCCTCCATTCGGCCAAAACCTCTTGTCTTACATATAAGAGTTTTTGGCTCCTATTTCCAAAAAGCTTATCGTTTGATCTTCGCGTGGATTACTAGTGGTGCTTTCTTGCTCTTGTAGGAAAGATAGTGGTTTGCTATAACACTTTCTTGGTGATCAAAGGAGAAAGAGTTTCTCAAATCAAAGGTAAAGATCTTAATTTTCTTTAATGAATCTTCAATTTTGATCTACATAGCCTTCTTGGTTTGGGATTTTTTTTTTTTTTTTTTTTTTTTTGTTTTCTGCTATGTCTAACGGCCTAAATCCCAACAGATCATCCTCCCACCTGGGCAGAGTCCATACAAGGATTGATTTATGAGTTCTTGACAGAAGGGGCAAAGACAAGAAACCTTATTCAGTTTGAACAACTGGAGCAGGGTAACAGATCTGTTGAAGAGCATGATGAGGAATTTATTAGATTGAGCAGATATGCTACACGTATTGCTCCTACTGAGGTAGACTTGATTAATAGATTTAGGAGAGGATTACATGCCTCACTTCACAATGCCCTGATTGTTATAGAGTTTACATCTTTGACTACTATCATTGACAAGGCTAATCAAATGGAAGAAAAGTATAAGTCAAAGAGAGCTAAAAGAGATAAAAAAAAATAAAAAAAAAAAAAGGAAAGGTGGACCTGGTTCTCAGACTAGAAGAGGTGAGGCCAGCTCCTAACCTAGATAGATAGAGCCTATGCCTAAATTATCAGAGACCTCCATCAGGCAACCAGAGAGGAGGACTCAGAGTAGAGGGCCTCCAATGCAGTCAACATCTTCTTATTCACAAGGATCTTCTTAACCTGTTACTCAGATGCCTAGTATGCCCATTTGTGATTTTTATGGCAGAAGGCATGGAGGGGAATGTCGTAGATAGTCTGGTGCTTGCCTAAAATGTGGACAACATGGTCATTTCATTCAAAGATGTCCTTTATAGGGTGATCAGCAGCCTTCAGCATCACTTACCCAGGCTACTATGTAGATGAGTCAGAATGTGACTAGAGAGGCTCCTGATAGAGGTAGAGGTAAAGGATAGGGTCCTAGCAGTAGTTAAGCCCCAGCAAGTAGAGGCTAAGGAAGATTTTTTGCTGTGAATGCTAAGGAGGCACAAAAATCTGATAATGCAATTACAAGTATGATTTTAATACAGAATAATAACAGATGCATTGTTTGACTCCGGTGCCATATATTCTTTTGTTTCACCGTAGTTAAATAAAGAGAGACAATTATTGAGTGTGCCCTTAGAGATAACTATACCTATGAGAGAGAGTATATAAGTGAATTATTTTTATCCGGGGTGTGTTATTGAAATTTATGATAATATTTTACGTACTAATTTGATAGAGTTGCCTGTGTTGCAACTTGATCTAATACTTGGTATGGATTGGTTAACTGCACATCGAGCAGTTATTGATTGTTATGAGAAGAAAATTAAATTCCAGCCTGAGGGGCAATTGAAATTTGAGTTCCAGGGTGATAAGTATGAATCTAGAATCAGTTTCATTTCTATTATTCAGGCTAGAGAGAATGATAAAGAAGGGTTGTATAGCGTATCTAACATATGCAGTGGATGTGCAAAAGACTTCAATAGGGATTGAACGGATACCTGTGGTCCGAGAATTCCCTTATTTCTTTCCTAAGGAGTTGCTAGGACTACCCCTTGACAGGGAGATAGAGTTTGAGATTGAAGTGTATCCAAGCACGGATCCTATATCCATTTCTCCATATAAAATGGTACCTACTGAGTTGAAAGAGCTAAAGGTGCAATTGCAAAAATTGTTAGATAAGTTTGTCGTAGTGTTTATAGATGACATTCTTATCTATTTTAAGAGTAAAGAGCAGCATGTAAAGTACTTGAGGACTATGTTATAGACACTTTGAGAGCATCAGTTGTATGCTAAGTTGTCTAAATGCCAATTTTGGTTAACTAAAGTGTGTTTCCTTAGTCATGTGATATGTAAAGATAGTATCAAGGTCAGTCCTCAAAAGGTGAAAACAATAGCTAATTGGCCTCGACCTACTAATATTTTTGAGATTCATAGTTTCCTTGGAATGGCAAATTACTACAAACGATTTGTAAAAGATTTTTTTTCCAAGATTGTTGCTCCATTGACTGAGTTAACTAGGAAGTGGGAAAGGTATCATTGGATAGATGAATGTGCCCATAATTTCCAAACATTAAAGTCTTATCTCACGAGTGCTCCAGTGTTAGCATTGCCATTAGAGGATGGTAAATTCACAGTTTATTATGATGCTTCCAAAGTTAGATTGGGATGTGTTCTAATAGAAAATAAAAGAGTAATTGCTTATGCTTCTCGGAAGTTAAAAAAGCATGAGATGAACTATTTGATACATGATTTGGAAATGGCAGTTGTAGTGTTCGCACTTTTAGATTTGGAGACAGTATCTGTATGGTGCTAAGTATGAAATTCTTACGGATCATAAGAGTCTATAGTATATATTTCAGCAGAAGGATCTGAATCTTCAGCAACAAAGATGGGTTGAACTGTTAAAGGATTATGACTGTGAGATCCTTTACCATTCTTCCATCGGAATGGCCCCATACAAGGCATTATATGGTAGGAAATATCTATCTCCGGTATATTGGGTGGAACTGGGTGAGAAACAGTTAGAAGGCCCAGAGTTAATAAAAGAGACAATGGAAAAGGTACCAGTTATCAAGGAACAAATGAAGACAGCTTTTAGTAGATAAAAGAGTTATACTGATCCGAAGAGAAAGGATGTTCATTTTGCTATTAATGACCACATTTTTCTTAAGATCTCACCTATGAAAGGCGTGATGTGATTTGGAAAGAAAGGAAAACTATCACCGAGATATGTGGGACCATTTGAGATTCTTGAAAAGATTAGCAATGTAACTTACATATTGTCTCTTCCTCCTAATTGAGCCATGTTCACCCAGTATTCCATATCTTGATGCTACGAAAGTATGTGCCAGACCCGTCACATGTCTTGGAAGTATAAGATATTGATGTTAATAAAGAATTGTCATATGAGGAAATGCCAATAGAAATTGTAGATTGATAAGGCTGATAGTTATGGAATAAAGACATTCCAATGGTAAAAGTATTATGGAGGAACCAGACTATGAAGAAGTGTATATGGAAGAATGAACAAGACATGAAAGCCAAGTATATGTTCTTGTCCCTACATTGAGGTACGTGTTTATTTTGAATTCGATGATGAATTTATTTGAAGGGGGGTAGAATATAATACCCTAGGAAATACTATCATAATTGAACAATAATATATCTAGTTATTGGATTAGAAACACCGATATCATGAAGGAAATTTTTTGAAACCCAGTTAGATTGCATTTGTGATTTTGTCCCGAAAAATGTCAGTATTAACTACATTGCCCAGGAAATAGTAGTCCAGTTGACTGAAGAATTTCTTATTCAGACCATGGGGTAAAGAATCACAAAAATATATGTGAAATTATGGTGAAAAGAAAAAGTTGAAAAATATTTAGGAACACTAAAAATAAGAGCAATGGCAAAATTATAAATAAGGTGAACTTTAAAGTTATACTGGAAAACCGACTGTATGTATATCAGAATGGCTCTAAAAGTATTTTTATAATAAAGTACAGATAAAAAGAAGTTATTTCAGTTCCTATTTTGAAATCCAATTTTCAACAGAATTGTCAGAATAAATTACAGAAGAAAATGGAGTAAAAGTATGATTATTGGAAAGTTTAAGGACCTAAATGAATTTTGTCATTTTAACTTACTATATAAGCATGCCTTAAGATATTTTTTGGCCATTTTCTTCTTCTTCTTCCATAGCTTGGACAAAATTCTCTTCATCTTCTTCCATCAAATTTTTCTTGAAAATTCAAAAGAAAAACCAAAAAGAAACTTCAATCAAACCATTAATTCTTTGATTTCCAACCTTGGTTTGCTTGGAAAATCAAAGAATTTCAAGATACAACACCATGTGTGGTTCGTCCCATTCTTCATCCAAGGTAAGAAAGTGATTTCTTTTGTTTAAAAGTTGATTTATATGTTTTAGATGTTAAATAGAATGGGTTTAGTGTTATTTTGCATCAATTGATGCATTTGATAGATTTTCCCAAATTGCAAACCCTAATTCAAAGTTGTAAGTGATGAATCTTTGAATTAGTATTATTTAATGTTAAATAAGGTTATATTATGTTAATTTATGGCTAATAGATGGATTATATGTGATTGGTTTGATGTAGAAAGCAAAGAATTGGAAAGTTACCATTTTTGCCTACTTTGAAGACTTTGGTGGCAAAGTGTGCAATTCAAGTGATTTGAAGTGCTAGGTGAGTTTAATATGCATCATTTATCATGCCTTATGTGTTAAAATGTTGATTGGAAACCTGCTCCAAAAAGCCCACCTTGGTCGAATGCCATTAAGGCATGTTTGCCTTGATTGTTGCCTTGTTTTCCTTTGGTTTTCCATATCTATTTGATCGTTCATATGTTGTTTATTGACAGAAACCAAATGCCTATTGTATAACCTACATTGTGTTGTTGATTGATATTAGGGCAATTTCAATGTTGCACTAAAACCTTGCCAAAATATCTATTGTTTGTTGCACACCAAATGTTCGATGAAATGCTTAGTTCAAAATTCATAGGCCTACCATTTGAATGCTATCATCTCCATAGATATTGGCATGCCAATTAATCCAACTTCTTGACTTGATTTTTCCAACTTTTGATTCATACCAATGTTAATTGCTAATCATAATACTATTGTTTATTGATACATCTATTGCTTATCCATTGCTAAATTGCAGTCTCGTTTGATTAAATTCACGAGCTACTACTACTTGATGAGATTATCATTGTATATTGATATTGATTGACTTATTCCATATTCTTACTGATTTCGATGACATTTGACAGAGCTGCCTCTCCAATGGTGTAGTGGGTAAATACCGTCGACAATGTGCACATTGTGTAATGATACCCTAGCTGGGAAGGGTTAACAGTCCTAGCCATAAGACCTTATCAGTCTTATGTTTATTGATACATGATTGTTATATGTGATACGAGTTTTATGGCCTTTCTATCATATCTAAGTGATATATATATATATTCCATTGACTTGATTATAGCTTGATTGACCTATTTATGGTTTCTACAGTCTCTTACTATATTCTCATTCTTCATTCTGATATTGATGAACAGACTATTATTCATTGAATATATGCCTATTATTATTGATATTCCAACTATTTCTTATAGTCGATGCATATTAGAATCACTGAGTATTTTTATACTCACCCCTTCATTTGTTTCCCCTTTTAAGTGCAAAGTAAGGCAGATTCTTGACTTTTGTCTTCTGAGGAATTCTGCAATATTGTAAATACAGTGTAATTAATTTAAACATTGTATCTTATATGTTAGCTGCTTCATGGGTATTGTATAATGATATAGACAGAATGTATATATGTGTATGACATATTTTGGAGTATAAATATAAATGTGTTTATGATGATGGTATTTACAAAAAGTTACATAATGAATGATAAAGTAATAAAATGAATAGTGCTTATATGGTTATATGGTTATAGATTGATATGTATAGTATGTGATTGATAGATGTGATACTGGGTTCTATGGGTGCTAGTCACCTCTGATATCTCCCGTATCCTAGGACCGTCGCATTCCGAAATCGGGATGTGACATATGAACATAAGAAATATTCATTATTTTTGTCTCAAATAACAAAAGATGCTTAAAATATTCAAGCAAAGCACATAATTAGCACAAAATATCATCATAAATCATTTATTCATATGCTAAGCAATAATTTTACTATGGAAATTGTAGAAATTATACCTGAGAAGTATCAATCATACCTAATTCCCTTTGGATGAAGTAGAATGCCTCCTTTTTCAATGGTATGGTGAAGATATCTGCTAATTGTTTCTTAATCTGTATGAACTCAACGTTAATATGACCTTTGCAAACATGATCTCAAAGAAAGTGAGGTCTTATATCTATATGCTTAGTGCGTGAGTGATGAACTTGATTTTTTAAAAGATTAATAGCACTTGTATGTCATATTTTATAAGTAATGCAATTTAAAACATGTCCAAAATCTTCAAGTTGTATTCTCATCCATATAAGTTGAGTGCAATAACTATTCGTTGTTATATATTTAGCTTCGATGGTAGATAATGCAATTGAATTTTACTTTTTAGAAAATCATAATACTAGCATATTTCCTAAAAATTGACAAGTGCCACTAGTATTTTTTCTATCAATATTTCATCCTTCATAATCTATATCAGAGTATCCGTATAGATCAAATGAAGAACCTTTAGGATACCATAAACCTGTAACACCAAGTCCTAACCGAGCCTAGTATAGTTAAGGACCTTCGGGAATTTTTGTTAATTTATTTGAAATTAATTTGATGTGCTTACATGTGTGTTTAATTTTTAATTGATTGTTTGGGAAAAATAAAATAATGATAACAAAATAAATAAATAAAATAAAATAGCCAAATTGGGTTACAAAAATGATAGGACTTAATTGCAAAAGGAAATAAAAAGTAGGGATTTAATTGATAATTTATAAGGACCCAATTGGAGTAAAAGAGTAAGAGGGAGGAGTAAATAGCACTTTTACTCATCTTGATTCAATGAAATAAAGTATTGATACATTTTAATCCTACGGATGCATGTAGAGGTTGCAAAGCTTACTTTATGAGATTGGTTGTATAGGATTAGATGGCAAAAGTCCACTATCTATTAAAATAAGATAAACAAATTCTGCATTTTGATCATTTCCCCTCCAAAACCGTGTGCATCAAAGAAGAAGAAAACTCCTCCTTTTGGTTCGGCTATTGAAGAAAGGATTCAAGATTTGTGGTAATTTATGAAGCTTGGGTAGAAATATTCATCTCATATCCTATCACACCCCAACTCCAGTGGTGCAATGGTCCTAAGGCAAGGGTAGGCTTAAGGCCACCATAAACCCGTAGAACTCACAAATTATAAATCTCATCAACATCAAATAAATTGCAACATCATATTTTTTCATACATTTGTCATATTCATACATATAATCAAAATCAATCATATCTTTTTATTATCATTTCATATCTTTCTCTTGCTTCTTAATGATCAAAAGAGACATCTCTCATCAGAGAGGAATAAGAGTATCCAAAGGATAACATTCATACATCAAAATATTCTAGTATCCTCGAAAGACTAAATACAAAGCTCTAGAGTACACTCTAATACATATTGTAAAGCTCTAGAGTACACTCTAATACATATTGTATCTTAATACCATTAATAAATATACAAAATATCTCAAAAGAATAATTACAATGAAGCTTCTTGGAGTAAATAAGTCAAGAAGTCCGATATTCTCTATTAGCCCCCTCATGAGCTAAGCCATCACATGAAATCCACAGAAGAGGAGTGAGCCTTCAACTCAGTAAGATATGAACATTATAAAATAAGAACTGAATATCGAATCATGGTCATGAACAAATAATTATACATATAGGCATGAAAGAGGTCATGAGCTTTACTTGAAAGAAATGTGGTTTTCATAATAATTTGGCTATATCAACTCATGTCGAATTCAGATCATGGTTCATATTTAGAACAAAGAATGCCCACAAAGAATGGCATTATCAAATCTCATCTGGTAGAACTGATCTCATATCATAATATACACATCGGTAGCCTTGCTACCTCAACGTGCACACATGCTTGGCCAGGCATGCGCATAGAGCTCCTAGCCCCCTCTAGGTGGAACACTGATAAAAATCCTATCGGCTGGGCTCCCAAAATGTACAATGGACTAATGAATTTACTCTCATTAGGAAGAGCGTTCTATCCATGGGTCATGAGTTTCAAAATCATAAGAAGCATATTGGTCGCAAGACCATCATCATATAACATTGTGCAAATTGGATTCACAAGCAAGAAATATATGAACTTGATCTAAGAATATTGATCAAGCCATTCACATAGTTCAAGTATATAAATATATGAAAAAGGATATTCAATATAAGAATATTTTGGTCATTTTAATTCCAAGGAACAATAATCAAATAGAATATTCATACTTACCTCTTATATAAATTTCTCTTAAATTCCTCCTCGGAATTCTGCTCAATTAATTCCTCAATCAATTCGAATTTCTTCTCCTAAGAAATTTCCCAAATACACAAAAATTAGGATTTCTCCAAACCAATAATATTCAACATGATTTCTCTAATAATTAATTATCTTAGAATCCCTATTCTTAATCCCCAACAACAATTTCATTTATCTATCAAAGAAAAACTGCATTTAATTTGCATTAAATTTTCGGATTTACTGTTCATGGCAGTCTCAACCTCCAAATTTCTCCCACATTAATTACCATTAATAGCTTCAGATCACTAGAAATAAATTATATATATCCAGAATTAATTATCCTAACCTACAGACTTAAATAAATCCAAAGAAAATAGCTTAGGAAGAAAATTTACCTTATTTCCTTCAAACTGAGATTTCTGCAAATACTGCTCAAATTTGATGATTCTACCTTAATATAGACTAATCTAGAAGTCTATTCCATTAATTTGAGTATTAATGCCTTAGAATATAAAATGGAACAAATCTGATAAAAAGATTGAATTTACGAAAGAAGGAAGAAGGGAAAAATCGTGAAAATCGCTGCTGAGGGTGCTGGGGTTAAATAGGCTACTGCCCCTGAAACACGCTAACCATCTCGCCAAACTGGCTCGGCAAAGCTCCCTTGCCTAAGCCAGCTAGCCATTCCCACTTCACATTCCCAGCTCGCACTTCCAGCTCGCCAAACTTGATCCGACAATGCTACCTCGCACATGCTGCCTCGCCAGACTCTCCTCGCAACTCTTCCTCGTATAAGTCACCTCGACAATGCTTCTGCGCCTCTTTGCCTCTTTGCCTCTTCGCTTCTTCGCCTCTTCACAAACTGCCACTTCACACATTCTCTCTTCACATAATGTCACCTCGCCTAATCCTCCTCACCAAATCCTCTTCGCCAAAGCCCTTCGCCTTAGCTCTTCGCCAAAGCTCTACGCCAACTGCCACTTTGGCAAACTCACTTCACCACTTCTCTATTATGCCACTTCGCATTGCCATTCCGTAAAATGCCTCCTCGCATTATGCTGGCTCGCCACAACAAAATTCCTCTAAGTTAAATTCCTGCCTGAACATCCCACACTTAGCCAGCTCGCAAATGAGCTACAAATATCCAAACTTACTAATTCTTTTTATCACTTATAATCAACATGCAGCAGCACAACATATCAAAATTTGAAATCAAAGGAATCAACACACTGACCATGGTGACTCTCCAAATGTCACCCAGACTCCTGCCCCAAAATCTAACCGAACAACCCTGATACACTCTCTACTGAGATATACTTATCTAAAAATTCTAAAATTTTACAGTCATCATCTCAACATACAAAGGAACATTTTTTTTGCTCACAACTTCAGCGAATTCTGATTCAGTCATTCCCTGTAATTCCAAACATACACTGCATCCCTGCAGAAACTCTCAACTAGACCAACCTTGCTCAAATAGACACAACTCACCACATACATAGAATTTTATCAAACCATTTTACATAATTATAGCTAAGACATTAATTAACAACTTTTATGTTTTACATTTTACCAAATTATGTCTTTAAGAACATGAAATAATTATCAAAAAATCCTGCAGCAATCCAAACAGAAATTTCCTAAAATTCTCAACATTCTCATTAAAATTTTAATAGGTTCTCCAAACTTATAAAATCAATAAAAGTACTACAAAATGGTAGATATTATATATAATATCATACAATAATCATTACTATAAATCCAGTTAAGCATCCATCAAATCTTTACTATTATCATATCATAGCTTTCTTTTGTTCCTTACTGATCAAAGGATGCATCTCACATCACTAAGGAACAAGAGTACCCAAAAGGTAACAATTCATAAATCAAAATATCATCATCCTCAAATTACTAACTACGGAGCTCTAGAGAATACTCCCATTACATATTGTATCATAATACCATTCAATGAGTATACATAATTACATATCAAAAGAATTACAATGGAAGCTTCTTGGGATGAATAAGTCAAGAAGCTTGATCTTCTCTA
>CANXYC010218758.1:0-20913 GCA_948193065.1 Aleurites moluccanus | reverse complement strand
AATTCATACTGAAAGATGTTTGAAATCAAAATCCAATTTCCACCCAATTTCATTCTGAAAATGTTTGAAATCAAAATTCATTTTTCACCCGATTTCATTATGAAGATGTTTGAAAATCAAAATCTATTTTCCACCCGATTTGATTCTGAAGATGTTTGAAAATCAAAATCCATTTCCACCCGATTTCATACTGAAAGATGTTTGAAATCAAAATCCAATTTCCACCCGATTTTATTCTGAAAATGTTTGAAATCAAAATCTATTTTTCACCCGATTACATTATGAAGATGTTTGAAAATCAAAATTCATTTTCCATCCGATTTCATTCTGAAAGATGTCTGAAATAAAAAATCTATTTTCCATCTGACTTCACCCTGAAAAATGACTAAAGCCAAAACTCTTGAGCATTCATCCTATGTACTTGATATAACACCAATATCATCTTTAGCACAACATTCTTATCACCCTAGCAGAGAGTTAGGATCCCTCATTCTGAGACCTATAGCAGAGTTAGGCCTCTTATTTTCTAAAGTCAACCATCTTAGGTCATCCTTGGGTTTCACATCTTAAACCTAGCACAATTCAAGAATAACTTTTCTAAAGGTAGTTTTAGGATCTTTTCAGACAATTCTAAAGGTAGCTTTAGGATCTTTTCAGACTATCCTATGGGTAGCTTTAGGAACTTTTTAGACCATTGTAAGGGTAGCTTTAGGAGCTTTTCAGACCATCATAGGGGTAGCTTTAGGATCTCATCAAACTTTTCTAAGGATAGGCTTATAAACTTTTCAGACCATCCTAAGGATAGCTTTAGGATCTCATCAAACTTTCTAAGGGTAGCCTTAGGAGCTTTTCAGACCATCCTAAGGATAGCCTTAGGATATCTTTACCTTATTATGGTAGCCTGTGTCCACTATCATCATGATTGCTTTTCTAGAAAAGCAACCATGCTGAGAGGCAGCTGTGAATACTCATTTTTTACAACCCCTTGGACTCGTGCCAACCTGAACGACACTCACCAAAATCAAACCCGTGCTCAGATGGACTTGGAATGGCCTTAGAATGAAGTCGGACACAGGTGTCGCCCTTCAAGCATGGCATTGCCGCCAGAGAGGGGTGGCAGCGCCGCCGCCCCTCTGTGCGACAGCTTCCATGCCCACCCTCCTTTAGACCCTGTGCCACCAAGGCCCCCTGGTGGTGTCACCACCCCCTTCCGGTGGCAACAATTCCTCTTGTTGGTGTCAGCTCCGTTCTGAACTCATTTTCTTCCGAATCCCACTTTGGAAAATCATGGGATTTGATCCCCCAAGCTCCTATTATAACTAGGAAGCTTCCTCCCACCCTCCAAAACACATAAGAAGACACAAAAGCAACAAAAGACAAGAAGAAGAAGACAAGAAATCATTTAGCTTAAATTTTCACTATTTGATTTTGTCTTTTTCTCCTCCAAGTCATATTTTCTTCTTTTAGCTCTCTTTGAATTTAAAGAGTTGCTACTAGGGGCGTGTTGAGCCTGAAATTATATTTTTTCTAAACAAGGCCCCTCTGTCAGCTTGTTTTCTTAAGAGCTAAGAAGACTTCTCGACCCATTTCCTCGGGAAAATTTAAGGTAAAACCCCACTTTGACTCCATGGTGGAACTCCGATTTGGAAGAGCACTCTGTCCGCCAACACCCCTAAGAGCTAGGGCAAAGGTATCGTCTCTTAACTCATCTTCTTTACTTTGATAGAGCATCAAAATAAAGAATCAAAACATGATAAATAGGGCATAAAATCAACCCTTCTTCGCAAAAAGGAAGTATTGCGTGGGTTTTGATTCCCATTCAATGGGATACGCCAACAAGCTGTATAAAAGCTTCAAATCCAAAAAAGACAAAAGTCATCTCTTTTGCTTTGATTATTTGCTTTACTTTATTTGTTGAATGGTTTCTTTAGGGAATGTGTGATCAACCTAGAACCCATAAGGGCTAGAGTTGATATCTCCTATTTTGGGATTTTGAGGTGTAATAATTTACTTTTATTGCTTTCTTTTGATTGTTTTACTTGATTTGTTATATTTCAATTGTTCATCCATTTATTTACTTGCTCATGCATCTTATATATCATTCTTTAATTGTTCATAAAAATCATTTTAAATCAAGGTTAAAATTAAAAGCCAAGTTCAACCGAAAACCTAGTCTCTGAATCCTCTTTGGTTTCAAAGACTAGTGCACTTTTTTCCTTTGGGATAAAATTGGAGTCAAAGTGGGGTTTTACCTTAAATTTTCCCAATAAAAAATAACTTAAGGTGGCGACTTCAAAATCAAAAATCATTTTCAAATAAAAGGTGCTAAGGTCGTCTCCTCCGTGAGAGATTGTCCTAAATAAGCATTTCGATCCTATTTTTAAAGCGGGCCCGGACGCGGTACTCGGGCGAGGCCTCACAGCTGGCAACTCCGCTGGGGACTTACTATTTTCAAAAGTTAAAGAGGATTACCAATTGGTTGAAAATATTTTTTTTTTCAAAATTTACTTTTTTACTTTGCTCTTAGTTTAACCTTGATTTTCATACATCACTACATCACCAGTTATGAAATTCAAACTTTGGATAGCGATTACCATCGATCCGACAACTCTCTTTGAGTATGTTGGGAGATAGCGAAAGCATCCACCCCGCGACGAATCTTTAAATCCTTTTTGAGGTGTAACGAGCAGTCGTACTATTTGACCCACTCGAAACTCATTGTTTCACATGTGGTTAGGTATATCACTGCTTTAGTATGACGGGTACCCTTAAACCAAACCACCTAGCCTTCATGTAATGAACATTAGACCTTAGACCTTAGGGCCCATGAACCATGATAATGTTAAGTTGTCATCATGAACTAATTTTCTTCATACACATGCATACATGCAGTCATGATTCATAAAGCATGCATTCCATTTTTAATGAGTCTAGGTTGTACCTTGAACCAGTTGAGAGTCAACCCAAATGGACCCAAGTCTAATTAAGCCTCAAATACCTCTCACTCAAATTGACCCAAGGCCCATTAGCCTCAAACACCTCTCACTTAAATGGACCTCAGGCCCATCAGCCTCAAACACCTCTCACTCAAATGGAACTAAGGCCCATTAGTCTCAAACAACACTAACCCAAATGGACCTAAGGCCCATTAGCCTCAAACACCAAGATCTCACTAAGCCCAAATCCATTTGGCAACAAGATCTCTCCTAAAGCCCAAACCCAGTTAGCACAAAGATTCCTCCAAAGCCCAATCTAGTTGGCACCATTATCTCTTCCAAAGCCCAAAACCATTTAGCACCAATATCTATCCTAAGCCCAAACTTAGTTAGCACCAGTATCTCTCCAAAGCCTAAACTCAGTTGGCCCTAAGATCTCACAAAGCCTAAACCCAGTTGGCACCATGATCTCTCCAAGCCCAATTGCCCTTGGACCTTTGTGCTTTAGAGTAAAGCCCAAGATTATAAAATCCAAATAACTTTGGCCCACTTTACTTTAGGAATCAATTTCCTAGAAATTTACAATGCATAACTTTTCCTAAAACCTAGAACAGAGTTAGGTGTTCTTTTTCCTATAAGCCTAGAACAGAGTTAGGTTTTGCTTTTCCCTAAAACCTAGAACAGAGTTAGTTGTTCTTTTTCTTATAAGCCTAGAACAGAGTTAAGTTTTCCTTTTCCCTAAAAACTTAGAACAGAGTTAGGTGTCCTTTTCCTTATAAACCTAGAATAGAGTTAGGTGTCCTTTAAACTTAGAACATAGTTAGGTGTCCTTTTCCTTATAAACCTAGAACAAAGTTAGGTGTCCTTTAAACCTAGAACAGAGTTAGGTGTCCTTTTCCCTTAAAACCTAGAATAGAGTTAGGTTTTCCTTTCCCTGTATACCTAGAACAAAGTTAGGTTTTCCTTTCCTTATAAACCTAGAACAGAGTTAGGTTTTCCTTTACCCTAAAAACCTAGAATAGAGTTAGGTTTTCTCTTCCATGTACTAATCCCTTTCCTTATCTTTAAAAGGTACAAAAGGCCAATCCAACCAATATGGATGCCATGGACACACTTCTCACCACCCTTATCAAAAAGCAAGAGGAAAATTTTGAAGCCATGCTCAATTCCACCCTTAATGCTCAACAAGCCGACTTTTCCAAAGCCTTGATCGCTTAACAAACCAGATTCCACAATGCACTGGCCTATGTAACCAAAGCCTTGAATTCCCAGATTGATGACATAAAATCCATGAATCAGACCAAGCCCAAACCAACTGATCCAAGCTCCTCAAATACACCTCAAGTTAACCTGACCAAGACCAATCCTTCCTTGTCCTTGAATCCTTTTCAAGGTAAGGAAACCTTCACCCAGTCACTCATGGAAAAAAGATACAAGCAGAATAACACCTTCACTTCCATTACTTAAGGAAATTCACAGATTTAGGTATGCCCTTAAGACACAAAATCCAAGATCTCGTTGGCATTGGAGATATCCTTCCCCCTAGTTTGATATTTGACGCCCCCATTTACCTTCAAACTGTTATCAATCCCTTCAGGTCTAAAGATTTAGATTAGGAGGAAAGTAAGTGGAAATATACCCCACCTCACTAACTAACCAAAACTCAAATTAACATAGTTTATGGAGAAATTCAAGCCCAGTTAATATGACCTGTTTGAGATTGAATTCAAATCAGAGTCTGAGTCCAAGTTGAGTCATGAGTCAAGTTAGAGTCTAAATCTGAGTCATAGTTAGAGTTTTTTTTTTTAGTTGCGTTTCTTCTCATTTCCTTTTTTCGAGTCTGTAATCGACCCTTTTGGTCTTTCCTATAATTTTGATGTGACCATGGATGATGGTACTCTTTTTCATAATAAAAGTTTGAATTCTTCTTATATCCTCCTTTTCATTTTAACTGTTTTATCCAAATTGAAAAAAAAAATGATGAAAAAAAGGAAAAAAAAAAAAAGAAAAAAAAAGGTAAAAAAAAAAAAAGAAGAAAAGAAAAAAGAAAAGAAAAAAAGAGAGAATCAATTAACTTTGGCACAGATAATGAACTGAAAATTGCATACATGGCATCATCATTTTGTAAGGCTTCTTTATTTAAAACAGTTCAAGAATTCTTAGATGGCTTTGTCTAAAGACCCGAGCATATGAGAGTATTGATTCCAACCCTGGAATATATGAAGCCTGTAAAGGAGGACTTGTGAAGGTTAAAGGTAAAATGGTCTCCCAATAAGTTGCCAAGTTATTGAAGAACGGTTTCATTGAACCTGTCACTTCATGGCTAGCCAACATAGTGCCTATGCCCAAGAAGGATGGGAAAGTAAGAATGTGTGTGGATTATATGGATTTGAACAAAGCCTGTCCAAAGATAATTTTTCTTTATCTCATATAGACTTATTGGTTGACCGCATGGCCGGATTTGAGATAGTCTCCTTAACTGATTTATATGTGGGTATAATCAAATACAAGTCTATCCACCTAACAAGGAAAAGACAATCTTTGTGACAGAATGGGGCACCTACTACTACAAGGTCATCCCTTTTGGTTTAAAGAATGATGGGGCAACATACTAGAGAATAGCTACAACTATCTTTCATGATATGATTCACAAGGATGTGGAAGTATATGTTGATGACATGGTTATCAAGTCCAAAGTAGCAGAAGAACACATAGATGCATTAAGGTGTTTCTTCCTTAGATTGAGACAGTACAATCTAAAGTTGAATCCGACAAAATGTGTTTTTGGTGCATCCTCAAGTTTATTCTTAGGCCACATGGTAAGTAAAAAGGGGATAGAAGTAGACCCAGCTAAATCAGGAGCCATCTTAGAGGTGCCAGCTCCAAAAATAGAGAAAGAGATTAGGGGATTTCTAAGGCGTTTGCAGTACATCAGTTGATTCATTTCTCAACTGGCTGATGTTTGTGGACCCATCTTTAAGTTATTAAAGAAAGGATCTCCTAAGGAATGGAATGATGAATGTTGGCAGGCTTTAGAAAAGATCAAGCAGTACTTGCTAAATCCTCCTGTCTTGCAACCGCCTAGGCCTGGTAAACCTTTGCTGTTATACCTTTCTGTTACTCAATAAGCCATGAGAGCAATGCTTGCCCACAATGCCAAAAATTCTTATAAAGAAAATGCCATCTATCATTTGAATAAGCAAATTCTAGCTCATGCTTAAGTATAATCAAATCAAGCAATTGTGCCTCGCTCTAGTTTGGGCATGCCATAAGCTTCAACATTACTTAAGTTCTTTCATTACTTATGCAGACAAGAGCCCCTTGAAATTCTTTATGGAGAGGTCAGTTCTTGATAGCAAAATGACACGTTGAATGGCAAAATTGGTGACATTTGATCTAAAGTATGTCTCAAGAAAGGCATTTCAACAAGAGAGTAATTGTCAGAGGGTTGGAAGAAGACAACTTGGTATTAAAAGGAAATCATAGCTCCTGTTCAAGAGCCAAAAGGAAAATTTGAGCCTAATTGGGTTGGCTTATATGTGTTAAAGAAAACCCTGTATGGCGAAGGTATTCTACTCATGGATTAGATGGAAATGATTTTTTTTCAAACCATTGTAATTAGATGATGCATTGTATGAACAAAACTACGAGGACATGATTCTCCCAAAAGAAAATTTTGATATGTGAAAAAAAATACAAATGGAAATACGTAGGCAGCCCACCTTGGGTACGGTCCAAAGCATAATAAAATTATCATTTTCTATGCCTAGATTAATTGGTTTATGCTCGCTAAGTTTAAAACCTGAATAAGGCGGCTTAGGCAAAAATTAGAGTAGCTCTGCGAGTTGAAAACTCGGAAGGGCAGCTCGGGCAAAAATTAGAGCAAAATAAAAAAAAAAAAGAGAAAGAAGAAAAAGAAAAAGAAAAAAAGAAAAAAAAATCATTTTCTGAGTCAATCATCATAGCAAAAGTTGCTAGCAAGTCCTCGTCAGAGTCATCAAATTCATTTCAATATCTTGGTGTCAAACGATTAATCTGTCACGTCTCTTAGCTAATTGGCTAAGTTGTCTTTGTCCCGCATCAGGGGTATATCCTTTTGTGTCAATCGTCACATCTCTTAGTCAAAGTAGTTAAATGGCTAAACTATCTTAATCCCTGATTAGGGGAATGTTTTCTAAAAGACAACATCTAGTCACTGTGGCTAAGTAGATTAAATCCATCATCCAAGGATAAGTAATCCAAAGTCATTATTCCTTGAGTCGATTGTCCAAATCATCAAATCAAAAAGTCTTTTTCTTTCATGATGAATGACTTTTCTTTCAAGTCATTTAACTCGTATGTCAGATCCAAAGAATCCAACTGACAAAGTGTTAATCAAGTCGTTGACCCGTGTGTCAGTCCAACTTGTCCAAACAGACAATGTGTTAGCCCTAAGAATCTTTTCAATCTCAAACAGTAGGAAGAGTTGTGCTTGTCTTTCCAATAAGTAAAACTAATAAAACCTCCCATTTCCCAAAATCAAGTCCAAGCTCAAGGGGCAAAGCAGAAAGGATTCAATGTTTTGAGCAAAAAGGGTTCAGATTCCTCTAATCTTCATCAATGAAACCAAAGTCAAAACTCTCAAGTGATCTTTGGATCATCTGAATATCCAAGCCCTCATTACCAAATTTAAAACCTATTGCCCTTTTGAAGTTGGGTCAGGTATGGAATTAAAAGTGGATCATGAATTAAGGTCCATATGCCAAAGCAGCCTAGTTATCTTTTTGAAGGTCCGAACGCATCTGAAAAAGCCTCTAGCCTGAGACAGAGCCAACCACAAATTCATCTTCCATAAACCTCATTGAACAAATTCATTTTTGGCAAGAACCAAACAGACAAACTCTCACAGCCAATCCTTCGGTCCAAATTAAAACCAATCTACATAGACTTCCATATGGTGTCCAAAATCGAACCGACAGGATTAACTCATATAGTTGACCTTTAGGAGTCGAAAACCATTTCGACAAGGCATACCTGACCTCAGCCTTCCAAGTTAATCTTTGAGTCATGGCATCATCCTCAATCCAACATACTCGGTCAAAACTAAATGTGGCTTCAAAACCTCACCTCTTCATAGTCACTACCTAACAAATTGCCAACTCCCTCTCAAACTTTAATGACCACCAAAGTGACCTAAGTAATCATTTCTCAAAAGCAGGTCGTCTCTTCAAATCATGGTCCTAAAAAATGGGTCATCTCCACAAGAAACCAAGTGCAGCCCTTAAAGCAAACCCTATTCAAATCCATGATCCAAGATCAACTATAGTCTCAACCATTAATCCAAGATCAAGTCCTAAACTTACCCTTTGATCTAAGATCAAACCCTATTCAAATCCATGATACCAGATCAGCCAAAATCTCACCATTTGATCAAACTTGATGCAACATTTGATCCAAGATCAACACCTTTAATCTCACTCTCAAAGACCAACAAAGTGATCAAGCTACCCCTTTCCACAAGTCACCTTCCTTCAAAGAGTGGGGCATCCTACTAAAATTTCAATCATCAATATGACATTTTTCATAAATTATCACCTTACAATGCATATTAGCCTTTCACTGGTTCAAGGTATTAGATTTGTCAAAACATGCATTAGAAATAGGATGCACATGCAAAATTCAGAGTCTCAATTAGTGTCAATCAAAGCTCGTTGAACCCTCCAAGGGTAATTGCATTTTCCAAACTAGAACGGAATTAGGTTTGTTTTTTTTTTAAAAAAAAAATCGATTGCCTAAAGAACTTAGGTTTTAACTTTTAGCCTAGCATAGAGTTAGGGCATTGCATCTTATTAAATTCTTTCCGATTTAGGACATCCTAAATTGTATTATTTCCTCAGACTTTGGAAAATCTCTTAAGCCATGCATCATTTCCTTTAACTCAAAAGTTCATAAGTCACATATCATTAAAGTCTCACTCATTTAATTTTGAACTTGAAAAAAAGTAGCCAAAAATTATTTTAAGCCCAAGTAGCCCTTGGCAAGCCAAAAATCATTTTAAACCCAAGTAGCCCTTGGCAAACCAAAAATCATTTTAAGCCCAAGTAACCCTTGGCAAACCAAAAATAATTTTAAGCCGAAGTAACCCTTGGCAAGCCAAAAATAGTTTTAAGCCCAAACAGCCCTTGGCGAAATCAAAATCCATTTTCATCCAATTTTGAAAGATGTTTGAAAATCAAAATCCATTTTTCATCCGATTTCATTCTGAATGATGTTTGAAATCAAAATCCATTTTCCACCCGATTTCATTTTGAAAGATGTTTGAAATCAAAATCTATTTTTCACCCGATTTCATTCAGAAAGATGTTTGAAATCAAAATCCATTTTCCACCCCATTTCATTCTGAAAGATGTTTGAAAATCAAAATTCATTTTCCACCCAATTTCATTCTGAAAGATGTTTGAAATCAAAATCCATTTTCCACCCGATTTCATACTGAAAGATGTTTGAAATCAAAATCCAATTTCTACCCGATTTCATTATGGAAATGTTTGAAATCAAAATTCATTTTCCACCTGATTTCATTCTGAAAATCAAAATCCAATTTCCATCCGATTTTATTCTGAAAGATGTTTGAAATCAAAAATCTATTTTGCATCTAACTTCACCCTGAAAGATGCTTGAAGCCAAAACTCTTGAGCATTCATCCTATGTGCTTAACATAACACCAATATCATCTTTAGCACAACATTCTTATCACCCTAACAGAGAGTTAGGATCCCTCATTCTAAGACCTATAGTAGAGTTAGGCCTCTCATTTTCTAAAGTCAACCGTCTTAGGTCATCCTTGGGTTTCACATCTTAAACCTAGCACAATTCAAGAATAACTTTCCTAAAGGTAGCTTTAGGATCTTTTTAGACTAACCTAAGGGTAGCTTTAGGATCTTTTCAGAACATCCTAAGGGTAGCTTTAGGATCTTTTTAGACCATCCTAACGGTAACTTTAGGATCTTTTCAGTCCATCCTAAGGGTAACTTTAGGATCTTTTCAGACCATCCTAAGGGTAGCTTTAGGAGCTTTTCAAACCATCCTAAGGGTAGCTTTAGGATCTCATCAAACTTTTCTAAGAGTAGCCTTAGAAACTTTTCAGACCATCCTACGGGTAGCTTTAGGATCTCATCAAACTTTTCTAAGAGTAGCCTTAGAAGCTTTTTAGACCATCCTAAGGGTAGCTTTAGGATCTCATCAAACTTTTCTAAGGGTAGTCTTAAAAGCTTTTCAGACCATCCTAAGGATAACCTTAGGATATCTTTACCTTACCATGGTAGCCTGTGTCCACTATCATCATGATTGCTTTTCTAGAAAAGCAACCATGCCGAGGGGCAGTTGTGAATACTCATTTTTTACACCCCTCAGACTCGTGCCAATCCGAGCGGCACTCACCGAAACCCGCGCTCGGACGGACTCGGAACGACCTTAGAATGAAGTCGGGGCAAAGGTGCGACCCTTCAGGCATGGCATTGCCTCCAGGGAGGGGTAGCGGTGCTGCCACCCCCTCTGAGCGGCAGTTGCTATGCCTAAGGGTGGCAGCATGGCTCTTTGCCACTGCTGCAGCCCTCTTTCAGACCCTGTGCCACTAAGGCCCCCTGGCGGCGCCGCTACCCCCTTCCGACGGCAACAGTTCCTCTTGCCGGCTGTAGCTCCGTTCTAAACTCATTTTCTTCCGAATCCCACTTTGGAAAATCATGGGATTTGACCTCCCAAGCTCCTATTATAAATAGGAAGCCTCCTCCCACCTTTCAAAACACACAAGAAGACACAAAAGCAACAAAAGACAAGAAGAAGAAGACAAGAAATCATTTAGCTTAAATTTTCACTATTTGATTTTGTCTTTTTCTCCTCTAAGTCATATTTTCTTCTCTTTAGCTCTTTTTGAATTTAAAGAGTTGCTACTAGGGGCGTGTTGAGCCTCAAAGTTATATTTTTTCTAAGTAAGGTCCCTCTGCCGGCTTGTTTTCTTAAGAGCTAAGAAGACATCTCGACCCATTTCCTCGGGCATCATCCGATCCAAGGTGGAACTTCGGTTCGGAAGAGCACTCCGTTCGCCAACACCCCTAAGAGCTAGGGCAAAGGTATCGTCTCTTAACTCATCTTCTTTACTTTGATAGAACATCAAAATAAAGAATCAAAACATGATAAATAGGGTATAAAATCAACCCTCCTTCGTGAGAAGGAAGAACTACATAGGTTTTAATTCCCATTCAACGGGATACACAGGCAAGCTGTATAAAAGCTTCAAATCGAAAAAGACAAAATCCATCTCTTTTGCTTTGATTATTTGCTTTACTTTATTTGTTGAATGTATTCTTTGGGGAATGTGTGATCAACCTAGAACCCATAAGGGCTAGAGTTGATATCCTCTATTTTGGGATTTTAAGGTGTAATAATTTACTTTTATTGCTTTCTTTTGATTATTTTACTTGATTTCTTATATTTCAATTGTTCATCCATTTATTTACTTGCTCATGCATCTTATATGTCATTCTTTAATTATTCATGAAAATCATTTTAAATCAAGGTTAAAATTAAAAGTCAAGTTCAACCGAAAACCTAGTCCCCGAATCCTCTTTGGTTTCAAAGACCAGTGCACTTTTTTCCTTTGGGATAAAATTGGAGTCAAAGTTGGTTTTTACCTTAAATTTTCCCAATAAAAAATAACTTAAGGTGGCGACTTCAAAATCAAAAATTATTTTCAAATAAAAGGCGCTAAAGTCGTCTCCTCCATGAGAAATTGCCCCAAATGAGCATTCCGATCCCATTTTTAAAGCGGGCCCAGACATGGTTCTCCGGCGAGACCTTGCACATAGTAGTGATTGATGGGTTCTACGGGTGTCAGTCGCCTCGGCATCTCCTGCACTCTAGGATCGTCGCGATCCGAAAACAGGTTGTGACAACTTTTTTGAAAATACCAGTGAAGACACACAACCAACAATTTATAAAGTTGAAAGAAACTTGAATGTACCACGTAGGGGGGCATTCAAAAAAAGCAAAGGGGAAATCCACCTCTCAAATATAATCCTCCTCTTCCTGCTTAAATTGATATTAATATTGTTTGTGATATTATACAGGAGTTGAATAGACCTGGTCTAAGGAAAATTAGCCATTCCAAATTTCACAAGTCTTATCCTAAGTACATTCACAGAGACAATCCATATCCTAAAGGATACATAATTTCATATTTTTTTCTCTCTCTAAAGATGAAAAATCCACATTGGAACACACTGCAAGGTTCACTATTTAGTATTGTGAATGGGCATGACAATTTTGCCAATTTCAAGTTGAGACTATTCTCCAACTCTCTCACAAGAATTGCCTTCACTTGGTATTCCACATTGCCGATAAACTCAATTCATTATTGGTAGAAGATGTAGCACCACTTTCAATCCAGTTTTTCGAAGTAGAAGTAGAAGTATGTATTACAAAGTCGTCTAGTATCACTTAGGAACAAAGACAGTGCTAATGCATTATTGCCAAATTCAAAAAGATGCACAACAAGTACAAGATTTTTTTGCAAGAGTTTAAATTTGTGAAGATGAATCATCATTGTTTCAATAATGAGCTGACAAAAAGTTCCAAGGTATGAACTTCAAAGAGTTCTATGATCTTGATGCCAAGTTGCTAAAAATGAGGTGCTACCTAAGGAAGAGAATAGGAAGAAAAAACAATCATGAGGACTTACTATCAAGAGTTTAGTTACTAGGAGGTGTTAGTAGCAAATATCACTAATTCATGATCACATGTTTGCCTGTTTCTCAGTAAACCAACAAAAAGTCTAAAAATGGAAGAATCTTTTGAAATTTATTGAGTTTATTGATTAATTTTATATTGTCTTAAAATAATGGGTTAGCATGATAGTCCAAAAATATTATGTTATATAGTCCATTATTAAAAAGTATTATAAAAGATTAATGGACTGGATTTAAATATTGTGGTATGTATTTTGGATAAAGTGTGGACTAAATTCTAGTTGGATTTTGACTTCTATTAGAGTTATGATGGGAGAACTGTAATTATGTTCCTATATAAATATAAGTCATGTCATCTCTCTCTTATCTATTAAATACATAATCTCTACCTATTAAGAATTTGTAGAATAAGAGCGGATGAATCTAACCGTTCCACAGATACATATGCGTAATTAATTATTGCTCAAGTTCTATTTTTATTCAGGTTTGTTTATACGAGAAACTTCTAAACTACAGTAAGTATATTACTTACTGTATTATTATTATGATTTTAATTTATATATTTATATCTTAGCTAATAAAATCTAATATGTGATATCAGAGCCAACACATATAATTTGAAATCCTATCAGAATTAATTAATTTATACAATTAATAAAATTTTATATTTCTGCAGAATAGTAATAAATGATGAACTTGATGTTCTGCTTTTCCCGTCCATTTCTTAGTTCAAGTTTCTTTGTTGGGACTGGATTATTGGATACTTGGAATTGAATAATAGCTAAATTTTTGGACTTCGAAATATTACGGAGATAATGGAATTCTTGAAGGGCATAAATTTTGAACTTGTTCCTTACTTTTGCATGAGGAGTTTCTAGACACAATGCACCATGTCTATTAACAATTAAAAATTAAATCCTTGTTTTTTGTTGAGATCACAGATGCCATCGTTGGCTATTAACTCACACATAAATAATTGCTTTGGTTTCGTGGAGCCATGTTGTATTAAATTCAATCACTGCGGTACCATTTTTCTTTGAATTGAAACATGTTCTTGTGAGTATATATATATATAGGCATGCATAAGAAGTTTTAATCCATGATAGTCAATTGTATGGTTTATATATATATACACTTGCTGAACTCATTTATGCTATTTTAAAGTCTTATATGTGCATGATTATTTATAAGATAAGGAAATCAATTGATTCCTTATTGTTTATAATATTGATGTTAATAATATTGATATTTTTTTCCTTGAAGAGTTCATTATATAATACTGAAAGTTGAGTTGACTTGTAGTGCTTGGATAATGCTCAATATATACCTATATTTCCTTGATGGAATATAACATAGTAAAATATTTAAAATCAAAAGATTTGCTTCATGAATTATGGATTGTTATCATTATTATATTATTATTATTTTATGCTTCTTGGATTTTGGCAAAGAAGTGCACTATTGGTAATCATTTTCCTTAGTGGAATAGGATATGATGAATCCTGCTTGTGAAAAGTATAAACAAATTTACTTGAATGACTTGATATTTCATTAATGAACTATATTATTATGAGTCATGTTTGAACCCATGAATGGGTGTAAATTAGTGGTATTAATTTACAATTCTTAATTATTTTTTCTTATTTAACCTTAATATTTCATCTTGGAAATAAAATTGTACTTGATTTTTGAAATAATAAAATAAAAGGAACATTTTCAATTATTCTATGAAGAGGAGGCAATAATCACTCTACCACTCAAAATAACTATTTAAGGAGTTAAATAGTTAGCAAATAAAGCAATTTTTTTTTTTTTTTTTTTTTTTTTTTTTTTTTTTTTTTTTTTTTTTTTTTTTTTTTTATTTTGTTTTTGGGGTTTTGAATTCTGAGCTTAGATTAGTGTTTAGGATGAAGAATACTAGCTATTTGTGTAAAGAAATGAAAGAAAATATCAAATGATGGAGATGGGTTGTTTGGCCGAACCACCATTAAAGGAAAAGAGAAGTTTTGGCTGAATTTCATATGGTAGAAGATGATAAATAGTCAAATTTATCCAAAAACAAAAGGTTTGATCCAATGGTTTGGGTTCCATAGTAATCTTTGTGAAACCTAGCCATCCAACTATCCATTCTTCTTACTTTAATCCTATTGGCTAATCCAAAGTCAATTTAGATAGGTTACACATACTTTTGATACACCAAATCACAATCCAAAGGCAATGATTCCATACATTGAGCTTAGGTTAGCAACTTTGCAACCTACTCATCTAACCATCCAATTTAAAGTCATTTGATCCAACGGTCAGATTTAATCAAGCCTAGACTAATACCATATGGTTGCACACACTTGATTACTCCATATTATAAAGGAAATGACCAAAATACCCCTAGTGCAACCGAAACACCGAAATCGCGCAACGTGCAGATAATAATTTTTCGACCGGGATTATTTCTTAAACTACTGCTCAAATAAATAAAATAAGGCCATTTTCAGGTCTTTAAATTATTTTCTCTTTTTAAATATGATATTAAATCCATAAAATTTCGACGGGCGAAAAATGACCATTTTGCCCCCAGTTTACCAAAAATTTAAAATTTACCGATTAAGTCCTAGCAGCCTCTGGACTATTTCTATGCCTAAAAATAATTCAAATAACATGCATAAATACCAATTCCATGCATAAATACATATTAACATTACAATATAAGGAAATCAAAAATCTCCCCCCGAAGATCTCTATATAGGATAGGTTCAGGCTAGACTGAGGTGTTACAATATATGTATTGAATGGTTATTGAATTTATAGACTTGAGTAAGACATGAAATTATATATATTTATGATTGAGAAATTTGGTGTTTGCTTGCAAGTTATGTATTGAGAATTTGTAAGAAAGGTATAGATGATTATAAGTGAATTTTGGAAATCCGAACTCTAGTAGAAGTAGTAACTTGGGTCTATTATTCATTGACCTTAATGACTAAATTAGCTTACGTGTAAAATATAAAAGTTATATATAAATATGTTATTTATGAACTTGTAAAAATAATTTAGAAAATTCGAAGTGAGGAAAGAGATATTAAGTAAAAACAGAGACTGACTCAAAATTAGAGTTTTTAAAAAATACTACTGTGTTTTTATTTTACAGAAGGTTAGAGACTAAATTAGACCAAGTATTCAACATAAAAAGTATTTATTTATATCTTATATAGATACTGGTAAAAGGGTTTTTTCATTGGATTATTATTTTATGAGATATAGCCAAAAGAGTAGAGACTGCCCGGATTGGAGTGCATAACAGCATGGTTGGCAAAAAAGTTGAATTTAAACTGTCACCATATGCTGTGTAGAACTTGAACATGTATGAATTTTAGATATGTTAGAACGTGATATATCTAGTTTAATTAGGAAAAAGAATTAAGGCAATTGGATATGTATAGAATGAGTTACAGGCAAAAGAGCAGAGACTGCTAGAATGAGAGAAAAACAATAAAAGTTTAAAAGTTTAAACCCTAAGTTAAGGAAAATATGAATTTTAAGTAAACTAAAGTTGAGAATAATATATGATATGTAAATAGATACTAATTTTAATGTTAATTGATTTGTAGCTTCGAATGACAAAGATGGTATAAGTGGAGGTTCAAAGTAAGGAAGTGAATAGTGAAAAAGTAAAGTATTTTAGTAAGGTGAGTTATGTATATATCATTATGCATATTCATAATTTAATTTGTTGAATCAATAAGCACATTTCCTTCTTGATCGAATACCAAATTATTATTGCTATTGATCATTCCTTGAATTTCTCCAAGTCTAAAATTATCCATTTCTATTGATTGTTATCGGATATGAAATGCCTATTATAATTGTTCATATTGAGAATCTAATTTGAGTTACTGAGCTTGATTGACCATATCTTCCAAAAGTATACACCCCAAATTATTAACCCTATACAATGATGTTTATTGTTAATTAGCCACCTTTGTATCAAATAGTGACACCGACACATGTTTATCGAAATGTTATGACACCGATTGATACTTGAGCCCGTGTATACTTATTGAATGCCATTATATCAAAACAATTCTAGTGATTACTTGATATTATTATTGATTTTCATTAGTCTATTTATATGTAGATTTGACAAAGCTACCTTACCGATGGGGTAGTGGGTAAGTACCATCGACATTATATATAATGGTTTCTATATAGTGTTTACCCTAGCTAGGAGGGGACTTATCCTAGCCGTGAGATTTGGTTTGCCTTACGATATCTTACATGAAAATGATATGCGATCAAGGCCCAATATTTGTCACTTCTACGTGTAAATGTAAATGTGATACTTATATCAACCTTATTTCATATTGCTTACCATTGACATCTATTCCTTTATCCAACATTTTTTATCATTGATATTACTGTTACCTTCTCCAAACCCCCAATGGCATTTGGTGTCCAAATATTTAGCCTTTATTTTACAAATTTGATTTACTGTTATCAATTCATTGTATTAATTGTCTTTTAACTTTCATTGACATAATTTTTGTTATCATTTACCTGTATCTCATTTTAATGATTTATACTTAGCTCGCTGAGTATAATTATACTCACCTGTGGTTTGTTTAACTATTTTACAAGAAAGAAGTACTAGGAGCAAAATCCCAAGACATTTTCCTTTCTTTGTACTTGGGACATCCGGACTCCAATGTAAATTTATTTTATGGAGTAAGTCTGTACATACTCTAGAGCTCCATGGGGCATATTTTGAGAAGTAGATTGTTTATGTATATATGTTAACTGTTACTGAAATTGAAATGATAACTGGTGGAAAAATGAATATGGTATGATATATGATAATGACAAAGATATTGATAATGATAATGCTTAAATATAGATTGTGTCATGTCATGAATAAAATAAGTATATAGAAGTGTTTTATACAACTGTGTGAATTGTGAAGTTGAGGGTATAAGGATAACAAATTATTAGGAGTATAAAATAATTTTTGTGTAGGCTGTGTAATTTTTGAAAAATTCAATTTTGGGTCGGGAATAGTATTAACAATACAAAGGAGACTGTCAAAATTTCTAAAAAATTATTAAGTAATAAATGGAATTTAAATATTAATGATTGGATTAATGTATGAATAATTAAAGATTTGTCAAGTTTAAAGGGTTCTATGGGTTTCCGATGACTTAAAGTTTACCTATGCCCTAGGACCGTCGTGTTTCAAAAGTGGGACGTGACAGTATCAGACTTTATAACCATGTCATCCACGTACACCTCAACATCCTTGTGAATCATGTCATGGAAAATAGTAGTGGTCATTCTTTGATAAGTTGCCCTAGCATTCTTAAGCCCAAATGGCATGACCCTGTAGCAGTATGTACCTTATTCAATTTCAAAGTTTGTTTTCTTTTTGTCTGGTGGGTTGACTTTGACCTGATTGTATTCCACATACAGATCAGTTAAGGAGACCACTTCAGATCCTGCCATATAGTCAACCAACAAGTCAATGTAGGGTAGAGGAAAGTCATCCTTAGGACAAGCTTTGTTCAGATATCTGTAGTCCACACAGTCCCTTACTTTTCCATCCTTCTTAGGAACTAGTACTATATTGGTCTACCATGATGGGTAAGTGATAGGATCGATGAACTTGTTGTCCAGCAGTTTTGTCACTTCCTCTTTAACCTTTTAAGACCATTCTACTTTGAGTCTCTTCAATTTTTGCTTGACAGGCTTCATATGATCATAGGTTAGAATTCTGTGAACTACTATGCTTGGATCAATCCCTGTCATATCCTTAGGCTCCCATGCGAAGCAATCCATGAATTCCTAGATAGCAATGCATAAGGCTATTTTATTGGAGTATGATGATGAAATGTATGTAATTTTCATTTTATCATCTATGCCAAGATTAATTGATTCTTTGCTTTCTTTCTTTCATTCATTTTTATCACATTCTTTTGATATCTCATTCAGAGTGGATTCATTAGCTAGTGAAAAGGTAGACACAGGAAAGTAAGAAAGATCAAATTTTTCATTACTGATGAGAGTTTCATTGACTTTGGTTGCATCAAAATTAAAAGATAAACTAGGGAGATTAATTACAGACTCAAAAGAGGAAAATGACTCAATTGACTCTGACTCAAAATCTATTTCTAACTCGAGTAGATAGCTAGGCTAGACAAATGACTCGACACTAGGATTGGACAACTTCTTATAGTGCCGGTTGTTTAGTGGGGCTAGTGTTGGTTGGATAATCTTAGTAGGTTATGTTTCTACTCCACCTTTTATCATGGACACCTTTTAAAAAAGGGTGGCTTCCATATTTTGCTCTCAATATAAGTCTAACATATAGATGGGCTTGTAATCCTCCAAGTTGAGCCTAATATCAAAGAAAATTTCAAAACCAGGGGGTCAGTTTCTTAGTTATTGGGCAATAGGAGGGCTTAGGGAACCCACATTATGGAAAGTTTTCTCCTTCCTTCACAATATACCCATTTAGAGTGGGGAAATAAAGTCCCATCTCCCAATCATAGGCCTTTCCTTCCTTATGGGTTTGTGTTCTAGCCTTGACTCTTTATTCCACCTTCTCCAGATCTGTTTTGGAGGGCCGATATCTAAGCTCGAAGGGTGAGTTTGCAGTGGGATAATCATTGAAAAAATAATACCTTGTTAACCCCTTCCAAGTCTTAAGCTAGGAAAATAATTCATTTTGTGGAGTATGTTAGCCACAACAATATTTCCAAATAGGTCAAAGTCAAATGAAACTAGCTTTTTACCTTCTTATGCTTGGATGAATTGGATTGTATCAAATGAGAATCCTGATAGTGGCATTCTAGTTGGTTCTGGTTGGATTTCCAAGATTGGCATAGCATGTGGGACCTCACATTAATGACTTAGAATAGAATGGGAGTGGTGACTGGCCCAATTGACTCATCCAGGGCAGCTACACTAAGTACTTCTCGCTTGGTATTATCATAAGCCCTCACTATATGGTCGTAGGGAGTGAAATCAGAAGCTTCTAGACCCAAGCAACTAGCCACTTCAAAGGGAACACATTAAGGGTGGACCCGTTATCAATCAAAATCATAGGTATTGTCTTACCCTGGGTTATGACCATAATATAAAGAGCATTGTTATGGCTTATTTCCCTATTGGTAGGTCATGGTCAGTGAAGGAGATGCATGTGGATTTTATGGAGTTAGCGAGAGAAGCAACCAGAGTTTATGAAGAGATGCCGATAGGAGCCTGACATTGGTTCAAGGCCTTGCATAGAGCTTGGCGATTAGGGTAGGAGGATTAAATGAGGCTCTATATCGAGATGTTTACTTGGGTCTTTTTAAGTTGCTTGAGGACAGAATCCTCATCAGACTCATATAAGGCTTTGATTTTCTCAGTTGATGAGGGAATAGGTTCTATAGTAGATGATTGTTGGATAGGCTGTAATGGGGGTTGAGTAAATTTGTAACGTTTGGTTGTGGCATCAATCTCCTCCATGAAATCATTTAGATCAAGGACACAACATAAGTTAGAGTTTGGCCTAATTAAAGCAATTGGATCAAACTCGGGGTCAGAGGATTAGGTGAAATGGACATTTGGTTGGTGATTTGGGAGAGGGTTGGTGTCTATGTTTGGTTAGCTCTTTAGAGGTAGAATATCTCCACTATCTACAAGATCCTGGATTTTGTGCCTCAAGTTCTTGCAGTCATTAGTTTTGTGCCCTTTAGATTGATGATACTCACAATATTCATTTGTGTTCCAACTCTTATTTATAGGGTTTGGTGGTAATCTGGGCTCTAGAGGCTTGATTAGCATAGCCTCCAAGGCTTTCTTGTATATAATATGGAGAGAGAAGCCCAAGTCTGTAAAGGATCTTCTCTCAAGTCTCATGGGTTGGTGGGTAGAGATGTTGGCTACTTCTCCACTTTTTGATTAGTGGAGCTGGTTGTAGTATGGTTAGGAGTTTAATTGGGGTTTCTTCAGTATAGAGAACTAGAAGTGGAAGACTCATCCTTGATTTGACCACTTTGGACTAAGTCTTCAATTTTGGAGGTTGTAGCTACAAGATCTTTGAAGTTAGGAGATATTGTGTTTGGAGGTGAGTTTGGTAAATTGGTGTCACGACCTATCTCGGAAGTCGTGACGGTCCTAGGGTACGGGTGATGCATAAGCGACCAGTACCGCGTAGAACCCAAATGACAACCTAAATGATATGCAACAATCAAATATAACCCAATTAATTACGAAAATGCTGA
>CANXYC010218624.1:0-23812 GCA_948193065.1 Aleurites moluccanus | reverse complement strand
GACACAAAAGAATGGGTGGCACCCGAATCAAATAACACAAATGCAACCACACCACCAATAGAAAGCTTACCTGCCACCGTCTCATGAGAATCCTGAATCTGCTGTGGAGTGACCGTGAAGACTCTCCCCTGACCTCTGCCTATCATAATATGATCTCGCAGCCCATCAATATTAGGTACACATATATGCTTCCCACACTTCAGTACATTATCCTCTACTGTTAACTCTGACATCTTACCATTCTGAACATCTCCTTTAAGCTTCAGTAGGTATGGATCCCTATCATGTGTCACTTTAATATCATCAATCAATAGTGACTTAACTCAAAATTGAGCTATCAGAGCCTGGTTATGATCTTGGAATCCCAAATCCAACTCTACACCCAAATCAACTAGCTCCTTCATCTCACAGATCAATGGTCTCCTGATTACTGAGATGTGAGCTAGACTGCCCATAGACTTCTGGCTTAGTGCATCAGCTACTACATTACCTTTGCCTGGATGGTAAAGGATTTCACAATCATAATCCTTAAGCAACTCAACCCATCTATGCTGCCGGAGGTTCAAATCCTTCTACTGAAATATATACTGCAAACTCCTGTGATCAGTATTGTGAACACTGGTTCTTCGTACCCCTCGGACTCGTGCCAAGCTGGCCAAAACTCACAAGAACCAAACCTGCACTCGGACAGACTCAGAAATGCGTCGGATCAAAGTTGGACCTAAGCTACCACCCTCAGTGGAGGGCAGTGCCGCCGGCCCCTTTGGCAGAACCGCCGGTCACTAATTGGGCTATTACCCTCCTTCTCAGCCCGTGCTGCCAAGTGCCCCGGCGCCGCCGCCGCACCCCTCTGGTGGCATCCCCTTTGCCTATAAATAGAGCCCCCCTCCTTCATTATTTGGGGTACCGAAATCCCTTGAAGTCGATTTTTCTTTTCGGATTTCCTCTATTTCTCTCTCATACACCGATTTCTTCTTATTTCTTTAACTCTCTTTGAATTTAAAGAATAATCAATTCAGGGCGAGTGGAGCCCAAATTTCTTTAGTTCTCTTTGAGCGAAAGAAGGACCAAATTCGAGGCGTGTGGAGCCTCAAAATTATTTCTAACAAAATCACTCTGTTGATTTGCTTGTTTTTGTAATACCTTAGAAAGTCATAACATGTATGCATGAATTAATTCTCAGTATGTGGTCCATTAGCCTTGAAATGATGGGAAATAATTTTTAATACACAGTTAGAAAGCAAACTTGAAACTTTTCCGGAAACTGGCGGTGTCGGGAACACTGCCGAGAAATGAGCAGTCCGGTCAACAGAAGAATTTCTGAAGTTTACTTGGGTGTAAAAGATGACCATAATTTATGTTTAATTTTGGTAAAAATAAAGAAGTGAAAATCATTTAGGAACACTGAAAAAGTAAATAATGACATTTTTGTTAATAAGTGAAAATTCAAGTTGAATAGTGGAAAGTGGTCTATCGGGATTACAGAATGACTCCGAAACCATTTTTATAAATAAGTATAATTTAAAATAAGCCTATACATTTCTCACTTTGAATTCAGAATCCTGACAGAATTGTCAGAATAAATTACAGAAGATTTAAGGAACAAAGTGTAAAGGAGGAAAGTTTAGGGAGTCAGTTATAATTGTGCAATTGATTTTTCTTTTAAATTTTGACTTAGCCATTTTGATCTTCATTTTCCTTCTTTTTCTCTAACATGGTCGATACATGTTATTGATCTTTTGCTTCCATTTTCTTCATCAATTCTTGTTAGAATCTTATGAAAATTGATGGAAAACTTGACTTCTCATCTAGCTTAACTCATTTCCATCCTTAAATTGAAAATAGGAGCAAAGGATTTTAAGGAGGAACATCACAAAGATTTCAGCCACTTTGGTGTTTATGAGGTAATGAATTTATTTGTTTTTCTTGATTGTTGATTTAGATATTATTTAGGTTCAATTGAATGGGTTTAGTGATTAATTGCATTAGTTTATCCAAATTTAATGGAATTCCTAAATTGTATTGGCAAATTGAAGTTGTAAAGAATGATATGTTGAATTAGTGTTAGGAATTGTTAACTGATGTTATAAATGATTAATTGGATGTGAATGGATAACTAATTGAGGGATTAATTAATGTAGAATTGAAGATTGAGCAAAGTTGGTTTTCAAAGTAGCCAATTTGGGGCAATTTGGTGGAATTGGTGGAATTGGTTAGTGCATTGGCTATTTGGAGGCTTAGGTGAGTTTACATTGCATCAAATAACATGTTTGTATCATTAATTTATTGATTGGAAACCTTTGGCAAAATCCCTATGTTGGCTGAACCCTAATGTGCTTGTATTGCCTTTGGAATTGCTTGTTTTTCCTTTGATTTTCCTTGCTAATTTGATCCTATTTTAATATTTTTTAATCTTGTTTATTGATACCATTGCTTTTTTTGACAATGTGGTTTGTTGTTGCTTTGATTGGGCAAGCCAAATTTGCCACCAAACCTAACCTATTGGCTTGCCAATGTATGCCCACCAAGTGTTCGATGAAATGCCTAGGTCATTTGCCATTGGTCTATTGGTTTACATGCCATAGGTCTACCAATTGAATGCCATTGTCGCCAGCAACGTTGGCATGCCAATTGACCTACCAATTTCGGCCACCGAACCAACTTTTGTTCCATACCATTATTGTTTACCATAACCTATACCCTTGCTCATATGTTGCATTTTACTATGCCATTGATTCAAATATTACTTAATTTGATTGATATTGATTATATTCACAGTGATGGTACCATTTTTGCATAATGGTATCTATTGGCATATTATTTCTTCCTATTGACCTAAATGTGGTTTGACAGAGCTGCCTCACTGACAGGGTAGTGTGTACATACTGTCAGCAATGTGCACATTGATATTGATGCCCTAGCTGGTAAGGGTTTATGGTTCCAGCCATAGAACCTTATTAGTCTTATGTTTATATGATATATGATCGACTATGTGATTATACATAGTCTACGAGTTCATGGCCTTTTATCTGTCTCACCATATTGATTCCTTGATTTGATATGACCATCGCTATTCCTGCTGTTTATCGATACTAATTCTGTACCTTATATGATTTACACTATACTATTATTCCTTATCATGTGTAACCTATTATTTGAGCTTATATTTCATTGTTGATGCATGTAAATTCACTGAGTATCATATATACTCATCCTTTAATTGTTTATCTATTTAGGAGAGAAGTAGGGTGCAGAATCCCGACATCTGTTTCTCTGTGGATTTCTGCTACAGACTTTCTGATGTATATATTTCTGGATTACTGTATTTCATTATTTTTAGTGTTCATTATCTAGCTGCTCCATGGGTATGTATTGGGTAGCTAGGAGATGAACATTGTATATATGATATTTGATGGTAAATATTGCTTATATGATGATGATGTTGCATGATATATGTATGTACAGCCAATTGCAGAATGCATTACAGAATAATTGATAGAATAACAGAATAGCTGGTAATTAATTAATAAATGTATAATATATTGAGGTTGATAGATTGTGCAATGGTACTGGGTTCTACGGGTGCCGATCGCCATTGGCATTTCCCGTGCTCTAGGACCGTCGCGGTCCAAGAAATCGGGTCGTGACAGAGGTGATATCAGAGCACTAGGTTTACAAACTGTAAATCTAGGTTATAGATGAATAGTGACTGTATTATAGAGGAATAGTGACTAGTTACAGAATGGGGTAGAATTAACTATACATGGAGCATAGGATTTTCTTTGTCTTTTATTGCAGTTATTGTCTGTTATATGTCATTATTCTGCATTTACACTGTATTCTGAGACTGTTTTCGTATTTTCTTGATAGATTACAGACATGTCTGACAACAGAGACAGAGACACCAGGAAGGCTGAGGTTGCCTCTAATAAGTCCCTAGTGAGGGAGATTAGTGTATCAGAGGGTCCGTCTCGATCTCGACAGACTTCAGAGGACTCAAAGAGGGGAGATGACCTATGGAAGGTTGAGATGATGAGAGGACTGATGTAGTTGAGGAAGGAGATGGCAGAGATTAGGAGGGAGAGATAGTAGGCACAGCCACCACCTGCTCCTGCAGTAGTACCTCCACTAGTAGTGCCTGAGGTAGTGGCACCGGCTCCTGTGAGCCAGGGGGCTCAGAGGGAGCCAGTTGTACAGGGAGGCAGGAGAGAGATAGAGGAGGGTGGAGTCTCTATGTTTAGCTTTCTGAAGCTAAACTTACTAGAGTTCAGAGGGGACAGAGGTACAGATCCTGTTGATTTTCTAGAGGAGGTGGAGAAGGTAGTGAGGAGACTACCTAGTTCAGAGTTGAGATCAGTTGAGTTAGTGGGTTTATTGCTTAAGGGTAAGGCATGGATGTGGTTTTCGAGGAATATGGAGACCAGGCTATATGGAGAGCACCCACCCACTTAGGCAGAGTTCCGTCAGGGTTTGATTTATGAGTTTATCATTGAGGGTGTTAGGACCCATAATCTGATTAGATTTTAGCAACTTGAGCAAGGAGATAGATCTGTAAAGGAGTATGCCGGGGAGTTTATCCAGCTGAGTCGATATGCTGCTCATATAGGACCAACAGATTGGATCAGCAGATTTCAAAGGGGTTTGTATGCTGCCTTGCATAATGCTCTACTTGCTACAGAGTTCACATCATTGACCACAGTGATAGACCAGGCAACTCAGATGGAGGAAAAGTACAAGACTAAGAGGGCCAAAAGGGATCAGAAAAGGAAGGGTGGCCCAGGATCACAGAGCAGGAGAGGGGATAGCAGCTCCCATTCTAGACCAGTTGACCCAGTACCTCATTTTGAGCAGAGATCTTCAGGGGGTAGTCAGAAGCGGAGATTACAGAGTAGGGGACCACTAGTAGTACGATCTACACCCGCTTATTCATAGGGCTCATCTAGACCAGCAGTGCAGGCACCTGGTATACCAGTATGTGGATTTTATGGACGGAGGCACGGAGGAGAGTGACGATTACAGACAGGGGCATGTTTGAAGTGTGGCCAGCAGGGTCACTTTATTAACAGATGCCCTCTTTAGGGTGAGCAGCAGCAGCAGCAGCCATCGGTTACAGTTTCTCAGCCAGTGGTTCAGGATAGTCAAAATCAGGGTAGAGAGGCTATTACTAAAGGCAGAGGCAGGGGAGGACAGGCTCTCAATGGCAGTCAGGCTCCAGCTGGTAGGGGCTAGGGCAGAGTGTTCGTTGTCAACACTCAGGATGCACAAAGATCAGACAACATTGTCACAGGTACTGTTCTAGCTCAGAATGAGGTTACAGATGCCTTATTTGATTCGGGTGCAATTCACTCTTTTGTGTCCCCACATTTTGCACCCAAATTGAATAAGGAGAGGAGGTTGTTAGATGTACCATTGTCTGTTGCTACTCCTATGGGAGATTCTATGGATGTTGACTATTTCTACCCTGATTGCATTGTTGAGATTGATGATCGTATTATACGTTCTGATTTGATTAAGTTGCTTGTGCTTGAGTTGGATGTGATATTGGGTATGGATTGGTTGAATAGACACTGAGCAGTGATAGACTATTATCGGAAGAGGATTAGATTCCAGCCTGAGGGGCAACAGGAGTTTGAGTTTCAGGGTAACATCCGGGAGTTCTAGGTTAACCTTATATCTGCTATCCATGCTCGGAGAATGATTGGAAAAGGTTGTTCAGCCTATTTGGCTCATGTAGTAGATGTACAAAGATCTTCTATTCAGTTAGATCAAATACCGGTTGTTCAGAAGTTTACTGACATATTTCCTGAGGAGTTACCAAGATTGCCCCCCTGATAGGGAGATTGACTTTGAGATAAAGGTGCATGTAGGCACAGTCCCGATATCCATTCCACCATACAGAATGGCTCCAGCTGAATTGAAGGAATTGAAGACACAGTTACAGGAGCTATTGGATAGAGGGTTTATCAGATTGAGCAGTTCTCCTTGGGGTGCACCAGTTCTATTTATGAGAAAGAAAGATGGCTCATTAAAGATGTGTATTGATTATAGGCAGCTTAACAAGACAGTGAAGAACAAATATCCATTGCTATGGATAGATGACTTATTTGATCAGTTGCAGTGTGCCAGTCATTTTTCCAAGATTGATTTGAGGTTTGGGTATCATCAGTTGAAGATTAAGCAGAGTGATATACCCAAGACTGCTTTCAGAACCCGTTATGGTCATTATGAGTTTCTGGTTTTGCCATTCGGGTTGACAAATGCTCCAGCGGCTTTTATAGATCTGATGAACAGGGTGTTCAGGTCTTATTTGGATAAGTTTGTCATCGTCTTCATTGATGACATCCTTATTTATTCCATGAGTGAGGAGGAGCATAGGGAGTATTTGAGGATAGTACTACAAACACTTTGGGAGCATCAGCTGTATTCTAAATTATCTAAGTGTCAGTTCTGGTTGACTGAAGTGTGCTTCTTGGGGCATGTTATTTGTAAGGATGGTATTATGGTTGATCCTCAGAAGATTGAGGTGATAGCTAATTGGCCCCAGCCTACTAGTGTTTCAGAGGTACGCAGCTTTCTAGGTATGGTTGGATATTATCAGAGGTTTGTGAAGGATTTCTCCTATATCGCAACTCCTTTGACTAGACTGATGAGGAAACAGGAGCGGTATGTCTGGATGGATGAGTGTGATAGTAGCTTCCAGACTCTGAAGTATTGCCTTACCAGTGCTCCGGTTTTGGCATTACCAGTTAAGGGGGAGAAATTTACTGTATATTGTGATGCATTGCGGATTGGCCTAGGGTGTGTTCTAATGCAGATTGGTAGGGTAATTGCTTATGCTTCTCGCCAATTAAAAAAGCATGAAGCAAATTATCCGACTCATGATTTGGAGATGGCAGCTGTGATCTTTGCCTTGAAGATTTGAAGACATTATCTGTATGGGTCGAAATGCGAAATATATATTGATTATAAGAGTCTACATTATATATTTCAGCAGAAGGATCTGAATCTAAGGCTTCGCAGATGGATTGAGCTTCTAAAGGATTATGACTGTGAGATTCTCTATCACCTAGGGAAGGCCAATGTAGTGGCAGATGCTTTGAGCAGGAAATCTATGGGTAGTCTTGCTCATATTGTGATTGACAGGAGGCCATTGATCAAGGATTTGAGACAGTTGGTAGATTTTGGGGTAGAGTTGGACTTGGGTTCCCAGGATTGGAACCAGGCTCTGATAGCCCAATTTCGGGCGAGGTCACTATTGCTAGATGATATCAAAGTGTCTCAGGATAGAGACACTTATCTATTGAAGCTGAAAGGGGAGGTTCATAATGGATGGATGGCAGAGTTCTCTATAGAGGATGGGGTATTAAGATGTGGGAGGCGTATTTGTGTACCAGATTATAATAAGCTATGGGATCGAATTTAGCGAGAGGCACACTATTCTGCTTACAGTGTATATCCAAGGATTACCAAGATGTACCATGATCTAAAGGATGTTTATTGGTGGCCTGGGATGAAGAAAGATGTAGCTCAATTTGTATCTAAGTGCTTAGCTTATCAGTAGGTTAAGTTTGAGCATCAGAAGCCATCAAGGCTACTTCAGGAGATAGATTTGCCTGAGTGGAAATGGGAACGTGTTACCATGGATTTCATAGTTGGTCTACCACAGACTGCGAGGGGATATGATTTTATTTGGGTGATTATTGACAGATTAATGAAGTCTGCTCATTTTCTAGGGGTAAAGACCAGTTATTTGGCAGCTCAGTACGCACATTTGTATGTTGATAAAATTATACGTCTTCATTGAGTTCCTTTGGTGATTATATCAGACAGGGGTACATAGTTCACATTTCAATTTTAGCAAAAATTTCAGGAGGCTATAGGTACCCAGTTACGGTTCAGTACTACTTTCCATCCGCAGACTAATGGGCAGTCAGAGAGGACAATCCATACATTAGAGGATATGCTCAGATTATGTGTTCTGGATTTCAAGGTTTGCTGGGACTATTATTTGCTACTGATAGAGTTCTCCTACAACAACAGTTTTCACTCTTCTATTGGTATGGTTCCATTTGAAGCACTATATGGTAGGAAATGCAGATCTCCAGTGTGTTGGGCAGAGCTAGGCGAGAAGCAGCTAGAGGGACCAGAGCTTATCAGAGAGACTATGGAAAAGGTTCTTATGATCAGAGACCGGATGAGGACTGCCTTCAGTAGGCAGAAGAGTTATGCTGATCTGAAGAGGAAGGATGTATAGTTTTCAGTTGGTGATCGTGTCTTCCTAAAAGTCTCACCGATGAGAGGAGTTATGAGATTTGGAAAGAGGGGCAAGCTATCACCACGATTTATAGGCCCATTTGAGATACTTGAGCGGATTGGCAATGTGGCCTATAGATTGGCTCTTCCACCCAGTATGAGCCACGTACATCCAGTCTTCCACATATCGATGCTGTAGAAATATGTTTCTGATCCATCGCACATTTTGGAGATTCAGGATGTGGATCTTAGTGAGGATTTGTCCTATGAGGAGCTACCTGTGGAGATTATTGATCGACAGGTCAGAAAGTTTCGGAACAAAGAGATCCCTACTGTAAAAGTGTTATGGAGGAACCAGACAATGAAGGAGTGTACATGGGAGAGCGAGCAGGAGATGCAGAGCAGATATCCATCCCTATTTCAGCATTGAGGTATGTTTCTATTTAAATTCGAGGACGAATTTATTTGTAGGGGGGTAGAATGTAATACCCTAGAAAGCCATAACATGTATGCATGAATTAATTCTCAGTATGTGGTCCATTAGTCTTGAAATGATGGGAAATAATTTTTAAGACATAGTTAAAAAGCGAACTTGAAACTTTTCCGGAAACTGGCGGTGTCGGGAACACTGCCGAGAAATGAGCAGTCCGGTAAACAGAAGAATTTCTGAAATTGACTTGGGGGTAAAAGATAACCATAATTTATGTTTAATTTTGGTAAAAAGAAAGAAGTGAAAATCATTTAGGAACACTGAAAAAGTAAACAATGGCATTTTTGTAAATAAGTTGAAATTCAAGGTGAATAATGGAAAGTGGTCAGTCGGGGTTACAGAATAACTCCGGAACCATTTTTATAAATAAGAATAAATTAAAATAAGCCTATACATTCCCCACTTTGAATTTGGAATCCTGAGAGAATTGTCAGAATAAATTATAGAAGATTTAAGGACCAAAGTGTAAAGGAGGAAAGTTTGGGGATTTAGTTGTAATTGTGCAATTGGTTTTTCTTTTAAATTTTGACTTAGCCATTTTGATCTTCATTTTCCTTCTTTTTCTCTAGCATGGCCGATCCATGTTCTTGATCTTTTCCTTCCATTTTCTTCATCAATTCTTGTTAGAATCTTATGAAAATTGATGGAAAACTTGACTTCTCATCTAACTTAACTCATTTCCATCCTTAAATTGAAGATAGGAGCAAAGGATTTCAAGGAGGAACATCACAAAGATTTCGGCCACTTTGGTGTTTATGAGGTAATGAATTTATTTGTTTAGTTTGATTGTTGATTTAGATATCATTTAGGTTCAATTGAATGGATTTAGTGATTAATTGCATTAGTTTATCCAAATTTGATGGAATTCCTAAAGTGTGTTGGCAAATTGAAGTTGTAAAGAATGATATGTTGAATTAGTGTTAGGAATTGTTAATTGATGTTAGAAATGATTAATTGAATGTGAATGGATAACTAATTGAGGGATTAATTGATGTATAATTGGAGATTGAGCAAAGCTAGTTTTCAAAGTAACCAATTTGGGGCAATTTGGTGGAATTGGCTAGTGCATTGGCTATTTGGAGGATTAGGTGAGTTTACATTGCATCAAATAACATGTTTGTATCATTAATTTGTTGATTGGAAACCTTTGGCAAAAACCCTATGTTGGCCGAATCCTAATATGCTTGTATTGCCTTTGGAATTGCTTGATTTTCCTTGCTAATTTGATCCTATTTTAATGTTGTTTGATCTTGTTTATTGATACCCTTGCTTTATTTGACAATGTGGTTTATTGTTGCTTTGATTGGGCAAGCCAAATTTGCCACCAAACCTAACCTACAAGTGTTCGATGAAATGCCTAGTTCATTTGCCATTGGCCTATTAGTTTGCATGCCATAGGCCTACCAATTGAATGCCATTGTCGCCAGCGACGTTGGCATGCCAATTGACCTACCAATTTCGGGCACCGAACCAACTTTTGTTCCATACCATTATTATTTACCATAACCTATATCCTTGCTCATATGTTGTATTTTACTATGCCATTGATTCAAATATTACTTATTTGGTTGATATTGATTATATTGACAGTGATGGTACCATTGTTGCATAATGGTATCTATTGGCATATTATTTCTTCCTATTGACCTAAATGTGGTTTGACAAAGCTGCCTCACCAACAGGGTAGTGGGTACATACTGTCGGCAATGTGTACATTAATATTGATGCCCTAGCTGGAAAGGGTTTTTACTTCCAGCCATAGGACCTGATCAGTCTTATGTCTATGTGATTTATGATCGACTATGTGATTAGCATAGTCTACGAGTTCATGGCCCTTTATCTGTCTCACCATATTGATTCCTTGATTTGATATGACCATCGCTATTCCTGCTATTTATCGATACTGATTCTGTACCTTATATGATTTACACTATACTATTATTCCTTATCTTGTGCAACCTATTATTTGAGCTTATATTTCATTGTTGATGCATGTAAATTCACTGAGTATCATATATATTCATCCTTTAATTGTTTACCCATTTCAGGAGAGGAGTAGGGTGCAGAATCCCGACATTAGTTTCTCTGTGGATTTCTGCTACAAACTTTCTGATGTATATATTTCTGGATTACTGTATTTCATTATTTTTGTGCTCATTATCTAGCTACTCCATGGGTATGAATTGGGTAGCTAGGAGATGAACATTGTTTATATAATATTTGATGGTAAATATTGCTTATATAATGATGATGTTGCATGATATATGTATGTACAGCCAATTGCAGAATGCATGATAGAATAATTGACAGAATAACAGAATAGCTGGTAATTAATTAATAAATGAATAATTTATTGATGTTGATAGATTGTGTAATGGTATTGGGTTCTATGGGTGCCGATCGCCATTGGCATTTCTCGTGCCCTAGGACTGTCGCGGTCCAAGAAACCGGGTCGTGACAATTTTGAACTATCAAATAAAAGACAACCTGACCGTCTTCCAAGGCTTCAACCGATCCAAGGTGAAATTTCGATCCGGCCGAGTTGGTAAGGGTTTATGGTTCCAGCCATAGAACCTGATCAGTCTTATGTTTATGTGATATATGATTGACTATGTGATTATACATAGTCTACGAGTTCATGGCCTTTTATCTGTCTCACCATATTGAATCATTGATTTGATATGACCATCGATATTCCTGCTGTTTATCGATACTAATTCTGTACCTTATATGATTTACACTATACTATTATTCCTTATCATGTGTAACCTATTATTTGAGATTATATTTCATTGTTGATGCATGTAAATTCATTGAGTATCATATATACTCATCCTTTAATTGTTTATCTATTTAGGAGAGAAGTAGGGTGCAGAATCCTGACATCTGTTTCTCTGTGGATTTCTGCTACGGACTTTCTGATGTATATATTTCTGGATTACTGTATTTCATTATTTTTGGTGTTCATTATCTAGCTGCTCCATGGGTATGTATTGGGTAGCTAGGAGATGAACATTGTATATATGATATTTGATGGTAAATATTGCTTATATAATGATGATGTTGCATGATATATGTATGTACAGCCAATTGCAGAATGCATTACAAAATAATTGACAGAATAACAGAATAGCTGGTAATTAATTAATAAATGTATAATATATTGAGGTTGATAGATTGTGCAATGGTACTGGGTTCTACGGGTGCCGATCGCCATTGGCATTTCTCGTGCCCTAGGACCGTCGCGGTCCAGGAAACCGGGTCGTGACAGTTTTGAACTATCAAATAAACGACAACCTGACCTTCTTCCAAGGCTTCAACCAATCCAAGATGAAATTTCGATCCGGCTGAGCAATCAAACTGCTGCCAATCCGACCATCAATCAAACCACCGATCCAAGGTGAAATTTCAATCCGGCCGAGCAATCAGACCGCCGCCAATCAGACCATCAATCCAACCACCGATCCAAGGTGAAATTTCGATCCGGCCGAACAATCAGACCGCCGCCAATCCGACCATTAATCCAACCACCGATCTAAGGTGGAACTCTAATCCGGCCGAACAATCAGACCACCGCGAATCCGACCATCAATCCAACCACCAATCCAAGGTGAAATTTCGATTCGGACCAGTAATCAGACTGCCGCCTTCCCAAAAAGCAAAGAAGCAGGTATCATCTCCTAACTTTTTCTATTTCTGATAGAGCATCAAAATAGGCAAATTTCCTTTATTTTGGTAGAGCATCAAAATAAAGAGTCCAAAACATGATAAGTTGGGCATAAATCAACCCTCTTTCACAAGAAGAGAGAACTGCATGGGTTTTGATTCCCATTCAATAGGATGCGCAGGCAAGCTAAGTAAGAGCTTCAAATCCAAAAAGATCAAAGCGATCGCTTTTCTATTAATTAACTGCTTTATTGAATGTATTATTTGGAGAATGTGTGATCGACCTAGAACCCATAAGGGCTAGAGTCAATATCCCATATTTTGATATTCCTGAATTGTAATAATTTATTTACCGCTCTCTAAAAACTGCTTTATCGCTTTCATCCATTCATCTAACCTGCTCATGCATCTATATATCTCATCCTTTAAAATGCTCATGAAAACGCTTTAAATCAAGGTTAAAATTAGAAGCCAAGTTCAACCGAAAACCTAGTCCCCGAATCCTCTTTGGTTTCAAAGACTAGTGTACTTATTTTCTTTTGGGATAAAATTAGAGTGAAATTAGATTTTTACCTTAAATTTCCCCAATAAAAAATAACTTAAGGTGATGACTTCAAAACGTCAAAATCATTTTCAAAAAAGGGCACTAAGGTCGCCTCCCAATCTGTGAGAAATCATCCCTAAAAATGATAGCATCCTCAATCCTCCCTGGATTCCCGGGGAGAGGTGCTCTGGCGAGGCCTCACAGTTGGCGACTCCACTGGGGACCAACTTTTTTTTCAAAAGTTAAAGAGGACTACCGATTGGTTGAAAATCTTTTTCAAGTGACTATTTTACTTGGCTTTTAGTTTAGCTTTTATTTTCATGCATCACTACATCACCAGTTACAAAATTCAACCTTTGGATAACGAGTAGCATTGATCCAACAACTCTCTTTAAGTATGTTAGGAGATAGCAAAAGCATCCACCCCGTTATAAATCTTCAAATCCTTTTTGAAGTGTAACGAGCAGTCGTACTGTTGGACCCACACGAAACTCATTGTTTCACATGTGGTTAGGTATATTCACTGCTCTAGTGTGACGGGTACCCTTTAAACCAAACCACCTAGCTTTCATGTACTGAACATTAGACCTTGGACCTTATGGCCCATGAACCATGATAGTGTTAAGTTGTCATCATGAACCAATTTTCTTCATACATATGCATAATCATGCATTCATGATTCATAAAGCATGCATTCCATTGTTAATGAGTCTAGGTTGTACCTTGAACCAGTTGACAGTCAACTCAAATGACCCAAGGCCCATCAGCCTCAAATAGCACTCACCTAAATGGACCCAAGGCCCATTAGCCTCAAACACTTCTCATTCAAATGGACCCAAGGCCAATTAACCTCAAACACCTCTCACTCAAATGGACCCAAGGCTTAATAGCCTCAAACACCTCTCACCCAAATGGACCCAAGGCCCAGTAGCCTCAAACACCTCTCACCCAAATGCACCCAAGGCCTAGTAGCCTCAAACACCTCTCACCCAAATGGACCCAAGGCCCAGTAGCCTCAAACACCTCTCACCCAAATGGACCCAAGGCCCAGTAGCCTCAAACACCTCTCACCCAAATGCACCCAAGGCCTAGTAGCCTCAAACACCTCTTACCCAAATGGACCCAATGCCCATTAGCCTCAAACACCTCTCACCCAAATGGAACCAAAGCCCATTAGCCTCAAACACCTCTCACTTAGATGGACCCAAGGCCCATTAGCCTCAAACACTATCATCACTACCTAAAGCCCAAAACCATTTGGCACTAATATCTCTCCAAGCCCAAAACCATTTGGCACCAATATCTCTCCAAGCCTAAATCCATTTGGAAACATTATCTCTCCCAAAGCCCAAAACCATTTGGCACCAATATCTCTTCGAGTCTAAACCCAGTTGGCACCAAGATCTCTCCAAGCCCAAAATCATTTGGCACCAAGATCTCTCCAAAGCCCAAATCCCGTTGGCATCATGATCTCTCCAAGCCCAAACTCAGTTGGCACCAAGATCTCACCAAGCCCAAAACCCAGTTGGCTCCAAAATCTCTCAAAGCCCAAAATCATTTGGCAACATTATCTCTCAAGTCCAAAATCATTTGGCACCATAATCTCTCCCAAACCAAAAATCATTTGGCAATATGATCTCTCTAAAGCCCAAACCCAGTTGGCACCAGGATCTCTCCAAAGCCCAAACCCAGTTGGCACCAATATCTCTCCAAGCCTAAAACCATTTGGCACTAAGATCTCTCAAAGCCCAAACTAGTTGGCACAAAGATCTCTCTAAAGCCCAAATCCATTTGGCAACATTATCTCACTAAAGCCTAAACCCAGTTGGCACCATTACCTCTCCAAAATCCTAAAATCTAAATAACTTTGGCCCACCTTACTTTAGAAATTAATTTCCTAGGAATTTGCAATGCATAACTTTTCCTAAAACCTAGAACAGAGTTAGGTGTTCTTTTCCCTATAAGCCTAGAACAGAGTTAGGTTTTCCTTTTCCTAAAACCTAGAACAGAGTTAGGTTTTCCTTTCCCCTAAAAACCTAGAACAAAGTTAGGTTTTCTTTTCCATGTACTAATGCCTTTCCTTATCTTTAAAAGGTACCAATGGCCAACCCAACCAATATGGATGCCATGGACACACTTATCACCACCCTCATCAAAAGGCAAGAGGAGAATTTTGAAGCCATGCTCAAATCCACCCAAAGTGCTCAACAAATCCACTTTAACGAAGCCTTAATCGCTCAACAAGCCAGCTTCAATGAAATATTGATCGCTCAATAGGCCGACTTTTCCAAAGCCTTGACTGCCCAACAAACCAGCTTCCACAATGCACTGGCCTATATGACCAAAGTCTTGAATTCCCTGATTAATGACATAAAATCCATGAATCAGACTAGGCCCAAACCAGCTAATCCAAGCTCTTCAAATACACCTCAAGTTAATCTGACCAACACCAACCCTTCCTTTTTCTTGAATCCTTTTCAAGGTAATGAAACCTTCACCTATTCACCCATGGAAAAGTCCGTGAAGCGTAATACTATTGTGTTAGGACAAGGCCACATAATGAAGAGAAGATACAAGCAGAATAATACCTTTACTTCCATTACCTCTACCAAATAGAAGAGTCAGTCTTTGAAAAGGAAATTCATGGATTTGGGTATGCCCTTGAGCTTCATTTACAAGAAGGCTTTGGAATCTAAACTGGTTACACCTTTAGAATCAAAGGCACCTCCTAACCCTTTGCCTAAAAGCTAAAATATGAATGAGTATTGTGATTATCATTAAAATTCTGGGTATAAAACAAATATGTGCAAGAACTTAAGACACAAAATCCAAGATCTCATTGACATTGGAGATATCCTTCCCCCTGGCCCGATATCTGATGCCCCCATTTACCTTTGAACTATCATCAATCCCTTCAGGTCTGAAGATTCAGATTAGGAGGAAGGTAAGTGGAAATAGACCCCATCTCATCAACCAACCAGAGCCCAAATTGGCATAGTTTATGGAGAAATTCAAGCCCAGTTAATCCGACCTATCTGAGATTGAGTTCAAATCAGAGTCTAAGTCTAAATCAGAGTCTAAACCTGAGTCTGAGTCTGAGTTTGTTTCATCTATTTCCTTTGTAGAGTTTGTAATGGATCTCTTTGGTCCTCCTTTTAATTTTGATGTAGTCCGCGAGGACGAAACTTTTGTTATCAATAAAAGTGTTCAATTTTTCTCTTATATCCTTGAGTCTTTTTTCCCTCTCCATGAATCCAATTTAAAAGAGGCATAAAAAAAATCAATCAATTAACTTTGGCACAGATAATAAATTGAAATTCACATTCATTGTATTATCTTTTTATGGTAAGGCTCTCTAGTCAAGATTGTTCAAGAATTTTCAGATTGTTTTGCCTGGCAACCTAAAGACATGACAGGTATCAATCCAAGAATAAGTAGGCTATAAAATTCTAACTCATGAGAATGTGAAGCCCATAAAGCAGAAGTTACGGAGGATGAAGACAAAGTGGTCTATCAAAATCAAAGAGGAAGTTGCTAGGTTATTGAAGAACAGTTTTGTTGAACCTGTCACTTACCCTTCATGGCTAGCCAACATAGTGCCTGTGCCCAAGAAGAATGGGAAAGTAAGAATGTGTGTGGATTACAGGAATCTGAACAAAGCCTGTCCAAAAAATGATTTTCCTTTACCTCATAGAGACTTATTGGTTGACCGCATATCCGGATCTGAGGCAGTCTCCTTGATTGATTTATATGCGAGATATAATCAAATATAAGTCTATCCACCTAACAAGGAAAAGACAACTTTTGTGACAAAATGGGGGCACCTACTGCTCCAAGGTCATGCCTTTTGGTTTAAAGAATGACGGGGCAACATACTAGAAAATGGCTCCAAAAATGCAAATGGAGATACGTAGGCAGCCCACCTTGGGTACGGTCAAAAGCATAATAATTATCCTTTTTTGTGCCCAGATTAATTGATTTGTGCTCGCTAAGTTAAAAACCTGAATAAGGCGGCTTAGGCAAAAATTAGAGCAGCTCGGCAAGTTGAAAACCCATAAGGGCAGCTCAGACAAAAATTAGAGCATAAAAAAAAATTTCATCATCATTTTCTGAGTCAATCATCATAGCAAAAGTTACTAACAAGTCCTCATCAGAATCATCAAAGTCATTTCAGTATCTTGGTGTCAAACGATTGTCACGATTGTCATCTATCACGTCTCTTAGCTAATTGGCTAAATTATCTTTGTCCCGCATCAATGGTATATCCTTTTGTCAATCATCACATCTCTTAGTCAAAGCAGTTAAATGGTTAAACTACCCTAATCCCTCATCAGGGGCATGTTTTCTCAAGTCAACATCTAGTCACTGTGGCTAAGTCCATCATCAAAGGATAAGTAATCCAAAGTCATTATTCCTTGAGTCGATTGTCCAAATCATCAAATCAAAAAGCCTTTTTCTTTCATAATGAATGACTTTTCTTTCAAGTCATTTGACTCGTGTGTCTGTTCCAAAGATTCCAACTGACAAAGTGTCAGTCAAGTTGTTGAATCGTGTGTCAGTCATACTGGTCCAAACCAACAAAGTGTCAGCCCCAAGAACCTTTTCAATCTCAAATAATAGGAATAGCTCCTCTTGTTTTTCCCATAAAGACAAACTTATAAAACCTCCCATTTCCCAAAAGAAAGTCCAAGCTCAAGGGGCAAAGCAGAAAGGATTGGTTTGAGCATAAAGTGTTCAGATTCATCTAATCCTCATCAGTGAAACCAAAGTCAAAATTCTCAAGTGATCCTTGGATCATCTGAATATCCAAGCCCTCATTACAAATTTAAAACCCGTTGCCCTATTGATGCTGGGTCAGGTATGGAATCAAAAGTGGATCACGAATCAAGGTCCATGAGCCTAAGCAGCCAAGTTATCTTTTTGAAGGTCTGAACCCATCTCAAAAAGCCTCTAGCCTGAGACAAAGCCAACAATAAATTCATCTTCTATAAACCTCATTGAACAAAGTCATCTTTGGTATGAACCAAGCAGACAAACTCTCAAAGCCATCCTTCGGACCAAATTAAAACCAATCCACAAAGCCTTCCATAAGGTGTTGAAAATCAAACCAACAGGACCAACTCACATAGTTGACCTTTAGGAGTCCAAAACCATTTTGACAAGGCATACCTGACCTCAGCCTTCCAAGTTAATCTTTGAACCAATACTGAGCATGGCATCATCCTCAATCCAACACACTCAGTCAAAACTAAATGTGACTTCAAAACCTCACCAGTCCTACTGGTCACTACCTAACAAATTGCCAACTCCTTCTCAAACATTAACGACTACCAAAGTGATCTAAGTCATCATTCCTCAAAAGCGGGTCATCTCCACAAGAACCCAAGTGCAGCCCTTAATGCAAACCCTATTCAAATCCATGATCCAAGACTAACCATAGTCTCAACCTTTGATCCAAGATCAAATCCTAAGCTTACCCTTTGATCCAAGATCAAACCCTATTCAAATCCAAGATACCAGATCAGCCAAAATCTCACCATTTGATCAAACCTGATGCAGCCTTTGATCCAAGATCAACACCCATAATCTCACCCTCAAAGACTAACAAAATGACCAAGTCACCCTTTTCCACAAGTCACCTTCCTTCAAAAAATGGGGCATCCTACTAAAATTTCAATCATTAATCTAACATTTCTCATAAATTATCACCTTACAATGCATATCAGCCTTTCACTAGTTCAAGGTATTAAATTTGTCAAAGCATGCATTAGAAATAGGATGCACATGCAAATTCAGAGCCTCAATTAGTGTCAATCAAAGCTCATTGAACCCTCCAGAGGTAATTGCATTTTCAAGCCTAAAATGGAATTAGGTTTGCTTTTTCAAAAAAAAATTGATTATCCAGTGATAGCTTAGGTTTTCACATTTAGCCTAGCATAAAGTTAGGGCATTGCATCTCATTAAATTCTTTCTGATTTAGGGCATCCTAAATTGTATTATTTCCTCAAACTTTGGAAAATCTCTTAAGCCATGCATCATTTCCTTCAACTCAAAGGTTCATAAGTCACATATCATTAAAGTCTCGCTCATTCAAATTTGAACTTGAGAAAACAAAAATCATTTCAAGCCCAAGTAGCCCTTGGCGAACCAAAAATTATTTTAAGCCCAAATAGCCCTTAGCAAGCCAAAAATCATTTTAAGCCCAAGTAGCCTTGGCGAACCAACAATCATTTTAAGCCCAAGTAGCCCTTGGCAAGCCAAAAATCATTTTAAGCCCAAGTAGCCCTTGGCAAGCTGAAAATCATTCTAAGCCCAAGTGGCCCTTGGCAAATCAAAAATCATTTTAAGTCTAAGTAGCCCTTGGCAAGCTGAAAATCATTCTAAGCCCAAGTAGCCCTTGGAAAATCAAAAATCATTTTAAACCCAAGCAGCCCTTGGCAAACGAAAAATCATTTTAAGCCCAAGCAGGTCTTGGCAAACAAAAAATCATTTTAAGCCCAAGCAAGTCTTGGTAAATCAAAAATCATTTTAAGCCCAAGTAGTCCTTGGCAAGCTGAAAATCATTTTAAGCCCAAGTAAGTCTTGGCAAGCAGAAAATCATTTTAAGCCCAAGTAGCCCTTGGCAAGCTGAAAATCATTCTAATCCCAAGTAGCCCTTGGCAAATCAAAAATCATTTTAAGCCCAAGCAGCTCTTAGCAAACCAAAAATCATTTTAAACCCAAGCAAGTCTTGGCAAACAAAAAATCATTTTAAGCCCAAGTAAGTCTTGGCAAACTAAAAATTATTTTAAGCCCAAGTAGCCCTTGGCAAGCTGAAAATCATTTTAAGCCCAAGCAAGTCTTGGCAAGCCGAAAAACATTTTAAGCCCAAGTAGCCCTTAGCAAGCTGAAAATCATTTTAAGCCCAAGTAGCCCTTGGCAAATCAAAAATCATTTTAAGACCATCAAAAATCATTTTAAGCCCAAGAAGCCCTTGGCAAATCAAAAATCATTCTAAGCCCAAGTGGCCCTTGGCAAATCAAAAATCATTTTAAGCCCAAGTAGCCCTTGGCAAACCAAAAATCATTTTGAGCCCAAGCAGCCCTTGGCAAACCAAAAATCATTTTAAACCCATGCAAGTCTTGGCAAACCAAAAATTATTTTAAGCTTAAGCAAGTCTTGGCAAACCAAAAAATCATTTGAAGCCCAAGTAGCCCTTGGTAAGCTGAAAATCATTTTAAGCCCAAGCAAGTCTTGGCAAGCCAAAAATCATTCTAAGCCCAAGTAGCCCTTGGAAAGCCAAAAATCATTTTAAGCCCAAGTAGCCCTTAGCAAGCCAAAAATCATTTTAAGCCCAAGTAGCCCTTGGCAAACAAAAATCATAGTCCAAGTAGCCATTGGCAAACCAAAAATCATTTTAAGCCCAAGGAGCCCGTGGTGAACCAAAAATCATTTTAAGCCCAAGTAGCCCTTGGCAAACCAAAACTCATTTTAAGCCCAAGAAGCCCTTGGCAAACAAAAAATCATTTTAAGCCCAAGCAAGTCTAGCAAACCAAAAATTATTTTAAGACCAAGTAGCCCTTGGCAAGCTGAAAATCATTTTAAGCCCAAGCAAGTCTTGGCAAGTCGAAAATCATTTTAAGCCCAAGTAGCCCTTAGCAAGCTGAAAATCATTTTGAGCCCAGGCAGCCTTGGTGAAATCAAAATCCATTTTCCACCCGATTTCACTCTGAAAGATGTTTGAAATCAAAATCCAATTCCATCTAATTTCATTCTAAAAAATGTCTGAAAATCAAAATCCTTCTTTCCATCTAATTTCATTCTGAAAAATGTTTGAAATCAAAAATCAATTTTCCATCTGATTTCACCCTGCAAGATGCGATCAGAATGCATTCTTTTGTTCCAAGCAGACAGGAACAACCCAGTTCACCTACATCACGTCTGTCAATGGATTATTGAGCCTTCATCCTATGTGCTTAACGTAATACCAATATCATTTTTAGCACAACATTCTTATCACCCTAGCAGAGAGTTAGGATCACTCATTCTGAGACCTATAGCAAAGTTAGGCCTCTCCTTTTCTAAAGTCAACCATCTCAGACCATCCTAAAGGTAGCCTTAGAAGCTTTTCAGACCATCCTAATGGTAGCTTTAGGATCTCATCAAACCTTTTCTAAGGGTATCCTTAGAATCTTTTCAGACCATCCTAAGGGTAGCTTTAAGATATTTTTCAACCTTTTTAGGGGCAACCTTAAGAACATCTCTTCATACCTTTTCTAGGATAGCCTTAGGATCTCTTTACCTTATCATGGTAGCCTGTGTCCACTGTCATCATGATTAATTTTCTAGAAAAGCAACCATGCTGAGGGACAGCTGTGAACATTGATTTTTCGCACCCATCGGACTCATGCCAGGCCGACTAGCACTCACCGAAACCAAACCCACACTCGGACGGACTCAGAAATGCATCAGATCGAAGTCGGACCCAGGATGCCACCTTCAGTGCCCCTTTGGCAGTACCGCTGGTCACTAATTGGGCTACCGCCCTCCTTCTCAGCCCGTGCTGCCAAGAGCCCTGGCAGCGGCGCCACCCCCCTCCGGTAGTAGCCCTTTTGCCCATAAATAGAGCCCCCCTTCATTATTTGGGGTACCAAAATCCCTTGAAGTCGATTTTCCTTCTCGGATTTCCTCTATTTCTCTCTCATATACCGATTTCTTCTTATTTCTTTAACTCTCTTTGAGTTTAAAGAATAATCAATTCGGGGCGAGTGGAGGCCAAATTTCTTTAGTTCTCTTTAAGCTAAAGAAGGACCAAATTTGGGACATGTGGAGCCTCAAAATTATTTCTAACAAAATCACTCTGTTGATTTGCTTGTTTTGAATTATCAGATAAAAGACAATTTGACCATCTTCCCTGGCTTCAACCGATCCAAGGTGAAATTTCGATACGATCGAGCAATCAAATCGCTGCTAATCCGACCATCAATCCAACCACCGATCCAAGGTGAAATTTTGATCTGGCCGAGCAATCAGACCGTCGCTAATCCGACCATCAATCTAACCACCTATCAAAGGTGTAACTCCAATCCGGCCGAGCAATCAGACCACCACCAATCTGACCATCAATCTAACCACCAATCCAAGGTGAAATTTAAATTTAGGCTAGCAATCAGACCGCCGCCTTCCCAAAAAGCAAAAGAGCAGGTATCGTCTCCTAACTTTCCTATTTCTAATAGAGCATAAAAATAGGCAAATTTTCTTTATTTTGGTAGAGCATCAAAATAAAGAGTCCAAAACATGATAAGTTGGGCATAAATCAACCCTCCTTCACAAGAAGGGAGAACTGCGTGGGTTTTGATTCCCATTCAATGGGATACGCAGGCAACCTAAGTAAGAGCTTCAAATCTAAAAAGATCAAAGCGATCTATTTTCTATTAATTAACTGCTTTATTGAATGTATTATTCAGGGAATGTGTGATCGACCTAGAACCCATAAGGGCTAGAGTTGATATCCTATATTTTGAGATTCCTGAATTGTAATAATTTATTTTCCGCTCTCTAAAAACTGCTTTATCACTTTCATCCTTTCATCTAACCTACTCATGCATCTATATATCTCATCCTTTAAAATGCTCATAAAAGCTCTTTAAATCAAGGTTAAAATTAGAATCCAAGTTCAACCAAAAACCTAGTCCCCAAATCCTCTTTGGTTTCAAAGACCAGTACACTTATTTTCCTTTGGGATAAAATTGGAGTCAAATTGGGTTTTTACCTTAAATTTTCCCAATAAAAAATAACTTAAGGCGGCGACTTCAAAATGTCAAAATCATTTTCAAAAAAGGACGCTAAGGTCAACTCCCAATCCATGAGAAATCATCCCTAAAAATGAGAGCATCCTCGATCCTCCCTGGATTCGCGGGGGGAGGTGCTCGGACGAGGCCTCACGAGTATATATCTCACATTTAGATCAGTACAAATAGTATCTCCAGATCTTCAGTGCAAATAATATAGCTGCCATCTCTAAATCATATGTCAGATAGTTCACTTCATGCTTCTTTAATTGCTGAGAAGCATAAGTAATTACTCTCCGATTCTACATCAAAACACCCCTCAATCCAACTCAGGAAGCATCATAATATACTATAAACTTCTCACCCTCTGATGGCAATGCTAACACTGGAGCACTCGTGAGGCAAGACATCAAAGTCTGAAAACTGCTCTCACATTCATCAGTCCACAGATATCGCTCCTGTTTCCGAGTTCACTTAGACAACGTAGCAGCAATTTTGGAGAAATCCTTCTCAAACTGTCTATAATACCTTGCCATACCTAGAAAACTATGGACTTCAGAAACACTGGTAGGCCGAGGCCAATTTTCAACTGCTTCAACTGTCATGACCCAAACCAGGGAGCTGCGATGGTCCATGGGTACGGGGTCCTTCAGTGGCTAACAGTACCTCGATGAACCCCTAATACAATTTAGCCAATGCTCATAAAACTTATTCATTCTAATAATTCATATATCACACAAGTTCATTCATGTTACCCCATTACACCACATGCCAAATCTCATACATATACTTTAGGCCAATGTACTGCCGAAAATCCGGCAGAGTTTTCTCAGTATTTTTAACATGCCAATTTACCATTTATTAATTAAACACTTCCAATTATCATTTCTCAACTCAACTCCATCTCCACATCATCGGCTCATCCATATATCTCAATTCACAATATAAATCATCATCATCATCATACCTATTATAATACCAACTGGGCAGCTATAGCAACATACACACATAGATAAATACTTACATATCAATCTAGATACTCATACTTTAGATTATAGTATCATGGATCTACTAGACATAATTTCAAAT
>CANXYC010218515.1:0-11833 GCA_948193065.1 Aleurites moluccanus | reverse complement strand
TAACTCTACGAGCTTCAGATCTTCCTCCTTGTATTTCATTCGCGTCATTGATTGGATCTTTTGAAGCATCACCACCATTACCTTTATTTTCATCTTCCATTACCTCCACATTTCCAACTTTGTCATGGGAATTGAAATATGATGCCAAGGTTGATTCCACCTTTTTAACCAACTCGTCTCCATATTGCTTGATTTGCTCTCCAAATTGATTTAAAGCGAATACAACTTTACTTCTCATCAATTTCAACTCAGTTTTCATGTCAACGATTTCTTTATTCAATTCCTATTAAATTCAAGGTGAAAAACTAATGAGAGAGTAATTTCAAACACAATAAAATAAACTATCAATTATATTACAAAGAATAAATAACATTGTGTGTTGAAATAAATAACTCACATAACAGTGGTTGCAAGATTTATTGACATTTACCAATTTAACCTGTAAACAAATTATACAAAGTGCATGAAAATACATCTGTGTTCTTTAACAATTAATAGACATACAGAATAACAACAAATATGATCCAACAACTGCAAAAATATAAAAAATACCTTATCATTGTCAACTCCACCAAGACGGGCAACCTTATCAAGAACTTTACTAACAAGATTCTCGTTCCAAGATTGCATTAATAGCCTATCACGACTCCCAATATTTAATGATGTCACCCACACAAAAATTGTGCTCGAAATAAAATATCTAAAACACAATAAAATAAGAGAAACTGATATATAAATTTAACAAATTACAATATTATAAATTCAATAATTTAAAATTTTAAGTATAAATATGTATCTCTAAAATTAATATGCAACCACTAATCCATTTTGTTTTGCCTGCTGGGTGAGGAGTACATTGATATTTTCGTACTCCATTTAACAAACCATGGAGTGCATAATTCTCCCAATTGAAGGATGCAGACTCCGACAAAAAATTAAGCAATCGTACTTCATTAGCACTAACAGTCAAACCTGTATTTGGACTGCTTAATGAAGATATGACATATAAGAAAAATTTTGCCTTAAATTCTTCATTTGCTCTTAAAGATTCCAACTCGACACACAAAGCATTTTTTTGTAGCATCCTTTGCTTCAAGTTGTACTTCTCACATATATCATCGACATCCATTGCTTTAAGGTCGTCAATGTCACAACCTTCGGCTGACAAACCCAATATTTCTCAACATCTTCCAATCCAAGCTTAATCTTGCTTTTATGAACGCAAAGTTCAGAGGTAGAAATATCAAATCGTTCAACCAATTCTTCAATCAATTTGTTCCTTAATTGATGGATTGGTACCTCTAGGAGACCTCCAAATCTAAGAGATTGCACGATTGCTTTTTTTTTTTCCTGGTTAAAGGAAGAAACAAGTAGAGAAAATTTTTGCACGGCACAACGAGAATACAAATATCCCTACAAAACAAAGAAAATTATAAATAAAATAACACATGTCCAGCTATTAAAAATTTAAAATGAAAAATATAATATTTTTTAAAATTAAATTAAATTATATTAATGATTATCAGTATTAAATAAATATCAATAAATAAGGACTTAAATATTTAAACACCTTCAATAACATAATGTCAGCTGACTGTTCTTCATATTTCTTCTTTTTTGTTTGTTCTACACTTTGTGTCCTCTTCCTATTTCATTAAATATCAACATAAATGACATTAAATTCATAAATAAATCCACTACATTATTCAAATACTTGATTTGTTGCTAAAATTTTCATTGCACCTTTTTCCAATAACAACATCTTCAACATTCTCACCATGCGCAACATGTTCGTCAGATTCTTGAAACGCCTGCACTTCCATTTCTATAAAATATAATATATCATATCAAAATATTAGCTTATGCTCAATATACATAGACTTCTATTTAAGTCTCAATCAATAGGACCACATAAAAATAATGACTCCAATCAAAATTACCATAGCCAATTTTAAAATGCCTATTTTAAACTCAAGTTAGGACATTGCCTCCCTTTGGCAAGACACAATAAAACATAAGGCAATATAAAAAATCAAAGAGCAATAAACAACATAAGTGAGATAATTATTGCAAGTTGATGTACAAGAGCAATTAAAATTCAATTCTTTAATATGAGTCTATCCATATAATGGCAGTTTGTAATTAGTTAATAGTAAAAGACCTTTTAGTCAGTCTCAATAGCATCAAGATTAATTGACCTGTGAGCTGGATTCACAAAAGTTAAGCACACAATGTATCAAGCACAACAAGTAAGACATTTCAACTAAATAAGAAAATGTTTAATCAACTTCAGTCCCATACTAAAATGATTAAAAAATAATTCTCCAATAAATCTGGAATAGGATCACATTATGTTCATAAAATGCTTCACTGTTCGTATATTACATGCAATCCTGTACATTAAATGACACAATCACGCAATATAAGTCAATCCTTCATTAATGGTGGGTTTACTTATATTTATATATATTGGTTCTATATACATATACTAGTGAATCGTGATGAGTCTAATGATACATATCAGCAGTATATATCACAATACTATAAATGGCAATGTACACATGTACAATAATGGTTGGTTGTTTATCTTTAAATTAATACCTTTTCACAGCCCATCATTTAGTACGATTGCCTTTCAATGTTAAAAATTCCTTTTAATCAACCCAGTCTATAATAGAGATAAAAAGAGAGTTTGGAAAATTGGGATACCAATTTAGCAGGAAAAAAAATATATGGGCAATAAAATACCTGCTGGAATTAGAATAAGCTGAAATTATAAAAAAAATTAGGGACAATAGAGTATCACCTTCCTCAAATTAAAGATTCACAACTCAAACAATCAAATTTAAAATCATAATAACAAAATCCTAAATTAAAAAATGAGAAATCATAAAATTGCAAACCTCAATACACCGAGATGAGCCTTATAAAATAGATGTGTGCGTGAGGGTGAGGAGAGGATAGCTTCTGCGTACGTGAGGCGTTACGGTGAGGAGAGGAGAGGATAGTTGCTGCCGTGAGATTGATGAGAGGAGAAGTCTACTGCTGTGTCCGTGAGACGTGAGGGTAAGGAGATGAAATGAAAGCTGCTGCCGTGAAGATGATGAAAGGAGAGGAGACCTGCTACCGTGAAGATGAGGAGAGGAGAGGGAAACTACTGCAGTGAGGGAGAGGAGAGGATAGAGCAACAAAATTGTGAAACAAATGAGGAGAAAAAATAAAATACAAATATAAAATAAATATAGCAAAAAGAGGAACAACATTGGCTGGATGCTTAGGTAACTTGTTACATTTTTTCTATTTCTGAATTAAATACTCTTATCTCAAAATCAAGTAAATTTTTATTTGAATTTTTATTAAGTAATGGTAACAGTCATCGAAACATAATAATGCAATAGTTCACATTAAATTTTTTGCAAGGATTTAATAATTAATTTTAAAAAATATTAAAATTTAATATATATATATATATATATTTTATTTATTCAAATTTGTTTGAATTTTGAATTTCAAAGTGTATTGCTATAAATCGCTTTGATGATAAAAAAAAAAAAAAATTGGTCAGAATTCGTGCAAAGATTTCAAAGTTTTGGAAGCTTTGGGTAAGAGTGAAAAAGAAAACCTAAATAGTGACCTATAGCTACCAACAGTCTTGTCGCATTCAATACTATAGCAGTGCCTTGTTTGGTCTTGTATCATTTCTTTTATGTGATTTTTTTATCATTCCTTTCATGTGATTGATTGATTTTATATAATTTTATTTATTTATTATATTTAATTTTATATATACTTCATATTAGGGCTTGATGAATATTAGGGCTTTGTTTGAATGGTTTTAAATTATAATCACATAAAAAAATTATATAAAATGAGTGAATCAAGAAAAATAAAATAAAATAAAAATTCCATAAATGAGGTGTATCAAGGCCAAACAAGACCCTGCTATAATGTTAGGCGTGACAACCCTATAGAAAGCGATTGATGCAACTCTTGGCACTCCCGAAAGTGAAATATGATTTTCCCTTTTACTATTTATAAGAAGTAAAGGGTTTAACAACATATTTTTTTTGAATGATAAATTTAAAATTTTCCTAAAAAAATTAAAGTTATAAGAGTATTGTTAAAACTAGCCCAAAACAAGCTCAATAGTATAATTGGACCTTGAATTGTGTTAAGCCCATTTTTCTTGTTAAACTTATGTACAAATTGATGGTTGGGCCCACGTATAGTAAAGCACATTCGTTATGTAATTCCTAGTTAAATTGAATTTAGTTTCCTAACTAGAGTAGAATTGAGTTGTACAGTGCTAGAATAGCCCTAGAAAACTAGCATATAAAACCCATGTAATAAGTTGTGAAATCGTCATTCATTCGATTTTCTCTCTAGTTAGGTCATCTCCCACCTATAATATTAAAATACAATCAATTTTACATCATTTTATGATTTATATCAGATCAATTAGTAATTTTATTTTTAACTATAACTTTATTTTTAACATTATTTTTTACACCAAAAAAAATATTATTTTTTATCTATTTTATATAATTTATTATAATTTTCTAATATTTCACTAATTATCCATAAATAAATATATTTTACTTATTTATTAAAAAAAAATTTAATTATTAATTTAATAAAATGATAATATAACAAATTAAATTATAATAATTTATGAATTAAATGACTCATTTATTATTAATATATTATTTATAATAAAATTACATTAACAAAAAAAAATTAAAAAGACTTAATTAAAATTAAATTAATCGAAACTAAATTCAATTAATTCGAAACGTCCAAATTAATTAGTTTTCTTAAATTATGATTTTTTTTACAAAAATTTAGATAATATTAATTTTATTGCTTGTATTTAATTTAAATATTTATGTAAGAATATATATATATATTATTTATGAAAAAATAAATATATTTTTTAAATTACAATTTAAATATAATAGGAATTTTTTATAAATTAAAATTTTTAAAATTAATTTTTTGTATAAATTAAAAATTAAATAATAAAATTTAAAAAAATATGAACTTATTTATAAAATTTTAATTTTAATTATAAAATTTTTATATAAATAAATTAAATAAAAAATAAAAAAATATAAATAAAGAACAATAAAACACCAAATTAATATTCTACTATTCACACAATGCAAAATGACACTCAATTAAAGAAGTTAAATTACTATAAAATGATGTTGCACGCCATAACGCCGCTCGGATGTAGATAGTGTTAGTTCCATGGTTTTCTTTTGTTCTTTTGTCAGGGATTAACAGTAATAACGTCTACCCTTAATTTATAAATTCAGTAGCCTAAATATATTTTTAAGTATTAATTATTCTTACATTCTTGTATTGTTTAAATTATATTAAATTATTTTTATATTTTTTAAATTATATTAAAATATTTATTTAAATTTATTTTCATTAAAAATTAAGATTATTTTATTAAAAAATTTATTAAATCAATATATAAAATTCATAATACTCCATTTTCATCTTAATTTTTATTTCCTTGCTATTTTCACTCACTTCCCTAGAACCACCACCGTCTACTCCATTCTTTATCAACAGACATAAACAAACTGTGCACAAACAATCATTTTCTTATAAGAAATTTCTTGATATTTCGTTCCATCCCCTAAACGAATATTAACAATTTTGATATTTTGGTCCCTAAAACATTAAAACATAAAATGCTCCATTACCCACTAAAAGTTGCAGTAAAGAAATAAATATAATTATACAATTTCTTTTAAAGAAAAGAGCAGTCACAGTATCTATCTACCTTAATCTTATCAAGTATAACAAGAGGTCCGGCAACTCCAGAGACAGTTCTATACTCTGCAATGTGAAGAAAAAAACTAAAATTAAGGAAAATTCAATAGAAAATTCCATATCAAATTCAAAAATTAGCATAAAATTGAATAAATTCAAATTCTATAAAATTATAAATATACCCATTCCGGTCTCTAGCGTTCCCTCCCTCCTCCATAACGTGATTATTTTGTTCAATACCCATTATCAAGCTTCATTTTCAATTTTTTATTAAGAAAAAAAATAAAAATCAGTACATACAAAAAGCTGCAATTGAACAATGATCAAATCAATATTTCTATCAAGAAAGTGAAGTTAACCCAGAAAATAAAATTGAAAAATAACATTACTCGATTTAAAACTAGTTATGAGAAATGAAATTTTTTTTTGGAATTGTGAAATGAAAAAAAAAGGTGGTTATAAATTATGGAGTGAGTAAATAATGGAATATTTTAGGTATTTAAATAAATATTTTAATAAAAAATTGACTTTTTTAAATTTTAACTGATGAAGAAAAAAAAAACAAATTAAAGATCATAAAAGAAAGTGACAAATATGAAAATTTATAATTAAAATATAGCCATTAAAAAAAGCATAAAAAGAAAACGTAAAAAAAAAGGCATAAACAAGTAAAAATAGAAAAGAGAAATAAACTTGTTGAATTCATCATTTGATATCAGAATTCTTAGTTGAATATTGGTCGGTAAGGATTCTACCTCTTGCAAGTTTATAATTATTGAGTTTATTATGGGTTATTGCTTAGTAATTATTATGAGTAGAAATATTTTGTATATTGTAATTTTGTTGAGTAAATTATGAATTAAGGATGTCTATTAATGGAAGGATTTATTATTTGATTTATGGAAGGATATTATTGTCTAATAAAATTAAAATATAATAACGTTTTAATATAATTTTAAAAATATATAAACGATTTAATATAATTTAAAAAAATATAAAAATATAAAAATAATTAATCATATTCTTAATCTAAAAGTTGATGGTATCCATCACCTAAATGCAACTTTAATAGGTTATTATTGTTGCATTAATCGACAAAAATTTAACACAAGGAACCTGATTAATTTTAGATTTAGTTTTTAAGGTTAATAGTTATACTTTGATTATGAAGTTTATTGTGTTGTTTTGGAAATCAATCTCTTTTCAATAAGATTTGGAATAGAAGTGCGAATCTCCTCTAGCCAATCATCTTCTTAAAGCCTCCAAACTTTTAAGTAATATTTAAAAAAAATAAGATTTTTTTAGTTTTAAATATTTTTTATATATACAATTCGATATTTTAAATATTTTCAATCTTAATATCACTTTGATATTTATTTAAATGATATATATACTCATCATTAAATTAAATTTAAAAAATAATTATATATTATCAATCATAACAATAAAATTAAAAAATTAGATTAAATTATTTACAAGAAAATTATAATTATTAACCAGAAAATTATCATTATTAAAGTTTTTTAAGTGAAATTTAAATTGGAGTAGTTTATATTAAGTTAACGAATCCAATTGACAAGACAAGAGGATTAAATCCAACCCTAGAGTATGGTTTGGACAAGATAAGGGTTTTTCAGTTACTGTCTTTGAGATTCAGAATCTTTCGAATGCGCATTTCAATGACATAAAGGTTTATTGTTTATTTATTATTTTTGGCCATTTCCTCGGTTCACGATGCTTCGAGTTGAATAGATGGTGTGATGTGACCAAAGAAAGGTTTTCTTTTTTGCTTTTCTATATTTGTATTATATGGATTAAAAACAACGATTTTGATCTTACTAAAATAATAATTGAGATATAATTAAATAAATTAATTAAATATATAAAAAAATAAAAATTTATGAGATTTCAAACATTTTAAAAATTCAGAATTCAAATGTTAAAAGTTAAAATCAATTTGATTAATAGACTTCAATTTGGTGAAACATAGAAGAAAAAAAAAACTCAGAAAACAAAATTAAAGAAAAGAGCAATTAAAAAATTATAGTGAGATAGGTTATAAACATGAAGATTTAAATACATTATTAGAGATTAAAGATTTTTAAAAAATCAATCTCTATTTATTTCAACGATAAGAAATTTATTTTTTTTTAAATAAAATTTTAAATTTAAAACTTATAAATAAAAGAATAGACACTGAAAGAATTTTATTTTTTTATAAGTTCTACCTAATTCAAATACGATATCGAGTAATTTAAAAAAAAATAGAAGAAAATAAAATTTAAATTTTTAAAATTGTTAGATAAGACGATGAAATGAATTAATAATAATAAAAAAAGTGATTTATTTATTTAAATATATAACAAAAGATAAAAAAAAATTAAAGCAACTTAGAGGAGCAAATAAAAAACAAGGTTGCAAAACTTATTTTCCTTTGGGTAAGTTTAAAAACAAAATATCCTGTGATTTAATTTATTTTTAACTCAAAATATATAGTTATTTTTTTTATAAAATAGATTTGTAATTTGCTCTATTAGTAATTAAAGGTATCAAACACTAAGCGCTTATATGGTGCTTAAGTGACGCCAATTCATATTTTTTTCTTTTGAAAAATGATTCATGTAGCATTTTATTTATTTTTTAAATAAAATATTAAAATTAATAATTTGAAAAAAAAAATTTAATTTTCAATATTTATAATCTATAATTTATAAATTTTATAAATTTATTTTCTTTTCAAAATTATTAATTATTAATATTTTATTTTATTCTTAAAATTAAAAATTTAATTTTTTAATTTATAAATTTTATAAATTTTAATTTTAAATATTTATAATTTATAATTTATAAATTTATAAGATTTTAAATATTTTAAAAATTAAAATTAAAATTGAAAAAACTTCAAAAAAATTTAAATTTATAATTTAAAGAATAAAATAAAATATTGAAAATTAATAATTTTGAAAAGAAAATAAATTTAAAAATTTAAAAATTATAACATTTTAAAATTTTGAATATTTTAAAAGTCCAAATTAAAATTGAAAATCTTAAAAACTTTTAATTTATAATTTTAAGAATAAAATAAATATTAAAAGTTAATAATTTTGAAAAGAAAATAAATTTTTACAATTTATAAATTATAAATACTGAAAATTAAAAATTAAAAATTATTTTCTTTTTAAAATTATTAATTTTAGTATTTTAGTTTATTCTTAAAATTATAAATTTAAATATTTTGAAGATTTTTCAATTTTAATATTAATTTTATTTTTAAAATATTATAAATTTTAAAATATTTCAATTTTATAAATTTATAAATTATATAATTTATAAATATAAATTATAAATATTGAAAATTAAAATTTAAAAAAAAATATAAATTAAAAATTAAAGATTTTAATTTTAAGAATAAAATATAATATTAAAAATTAATAATTTTGAAAAGAAAATAAATTTTTAAAATTTATAAATTATAGATTATAATTATTAAAAATTAAAAATTATTTTCTTTTTCAAATTATTAATTTTAATATTTTATTTTTTTTTAAAAAAATGCCATGTGAATTTTTCAGAATAAAAATTGATGAGTTGGCATCACGTAAACGCCATGTAGGCGGCACTAACGATGTTAGTGTCTAATACCTCTAATTACTAACGAAGCAAACCACAAGTCTTTTTTTGTCAAAAAAAAAACCACATACCTTAAGTTAAAAAAGAATTAAACCACATGATACTTTTTTGAAATCACACATTTTTCTTTTATGCACACTATATGAGGCATTTGCGCTCTTTTATTTTATTTTCTTTTTCGTACTAAAATCATTCAAAACATAGAAAAAAATTAGCATAAAGAAAAATTAAGTAAGAAAAAAAATTTAATGCAATTTCAGAACCTATATGTAATATTTAATAGATAATATGTACAATAAATAAGTAAAAAAAAAAAAAAGAATTTAGGGAATGCTCAACAGTTTATAGTGTTTTGGAAGTCAATCGCCCCTTTTACATTCATTTTTCTCAAAATTTTACTTATTTTGTAGTTTTACTATCAACGAGTTTTTAACTAAACTTGTACACAATTAATTTTTTCGAAATTTCATCCTTGTAATAGATTTAAGAGTTAATTATTCTGAAATTTTTGTATTTTGGCCAATTATATTAAAAAATCTCTGTATTTTCAAAATTATATTAAAAAATCTCTGCATTTTGGTTTCGTTAGACAATTAAGTCATTCCGTCTATTTTTTTCACTTTTTTGGTCAGCCAAAGGACAAAAAGTCAACTTTTGCTTAAATTATTTATTTTAATACGAAAAATACCCCTCTTTTTCTTCTTACACTATACACCTTCTTCTTTCCTTTTCAAATTTCAAGCAAATAAATAAATCTTTCTACTATAAAAAGAAAATAAATGAATTATATGTTTTTGAATTCATTTTTTCCTTTAAAAACCTAAGAAATATTCTCTCAAATCTCATTCAAAATCACTACAGCACTAAACATAACCGTACCATGCTTTGCATTTCTCCTTTTCTACTTCCCAAATTCTCCATCAAATCTCCTTACCTTGCCCCTCATTCCACTTAATTTTGGCCATCGTTTATAGCCAACATCGCCACCACTTACAAGGAAAGTTCGTCATCGTCGTCGACTTTTTACCTCAATCCTCAGAGTATGGCATCGTACACATCTCTATACCATATTTTAGGGAGTCCGATGGGAGCCAGTAACCAAGAGATCAAATTTGTGTATCGATAATTGGCGAGGACTTTTCATCCCGATGTCGCTACCTTGGATCTGAAAGGTACATCTGCGAACAAATTTATGAAGATTCGTGATGTGTACTTAGTTTTTGGTCACCTTTTACCATCGTAGCCTGTAGACCCGATAGTGGCTGCCAAACTCGAGCCACTCCGATCTCCGAACACGACTACATTTGGACATTCTCTGACGGAAAAAAAATTTTCATATGGGTTTTGATTTGAGTTTTAAAAGCTATTTTCTTATTCGTATTTATGAGTTTATGTAATACCTGTTATATTATATTTTTTTTTATTTATTCATGCATGAAAGTTGAATTGTTGTGAATAGATAAATGTTTTGAGGAATCTAGAATTCTGTATGCAGGGAGAATTCTGTGAGGTTAATTTCATGATTTTAAAGGAATAATTTAATAAAGTATAAAACATAAGAATTGTAGATTTATACCTTATCTTTAAGTATTTAAAACGGTTCTATAAAATTCTATGTGTGTGAGGAGATATGTCTCCTTGACCAGGACCTGTCTGGTTCATTATTTTCTGCAGAAATCTGAGAATGTTTAATTTTTCTGGGAATGATTGAGGCTGAATGAGTCAAAAGTATAAATATGAGAAATGTTCCTTTATGTGTTATGTTGTTGGATGTAAAATTTCAGGAGAATTGGATAAGTATAGCTCAGTTGAGAGTGGAATTAATCAGACCTGTTCAGATGATTTTGGGCAGTAAAGTCAGGGTGAATTTTAGAAATTCACCATAGTTTGTGTAGATATCCTTTTGATTTGAATTTTGGATATGTTGGACCTATGACTATCTATTTTAAATGACAAAAAGAATCAGGCAGTTTAAATGTTTGTAGCTCATTTATGAGCTGATTTAATATGAGTTATCGAGAAAGGGTTCCAGCTTGGCAATGCGAAGTGGCATTGCGAGGTGACAATTGGTGAAGAGGAGAATTGGCAAAATGGGATTGTCGAAGCAACAATTGGCGAAGTGAGATTTCTAAGATGGCATATGCGAGGAGGAAATATGCGAAGAGTGGAATTGGCGAAGAGGTATTGCCGAAGTGGCATATGCGAGATGGAAATAGGCGAGGAGAGATTGGCGAAGAGGCATTGCCGAGGTGGCATATGCGAGGTGAAAGTAGGCGAGAAGAGATTGGCAAAGAGGCATTGCCAAGGTGGCATATGCAAGAAGAAAATAGGCGAAGAGGCATTGCCGAGGTGGCATATGCAAGGTGGAAATAGGCAAGGAGAGTTTGGCGAGGTGGCATATGCGAAGTGGACATGC
>CANXYC010218444.1:0-11908 GCA_948193065.1 Aleurites moluccanus | reverse complement strand
CTTTGTGGGCATTTTATATTCCAAATAAGAACCATGATTTGATTTGAGATATGATTTGATAGTGCTAATTATTGCAAGCACTCATGTTCCTTCAAGTAAAAGATTGTGATTCTTTCATACTCATATATATAAATATGTATCCATGATTATGATTTGATGTTCAGATTCTTAATTTATGATGTTCATATCTTACTGAGTTGAAGGCTAACTCCACTTCTGTGGATTTCAAGTGATAGCATAGCTCGTGAGGGAGCTAATAGAGAAGATCAAGCTTCTTGACTCTTTCTTCCAAGAAGCCTACATTGTAATTATTTTTGAAATATGATTATATATATTCATTAAATCGTATTATGACACAATATGTATTGGGAAGTGTACTCTAGATCTCCGTAGTTAGTCATTTGAGGATATTAATGTTTTGATGTATGAAATATTACCGTTTGGGTACTCTTATTCCTTAGTGATGTGAGATGCATCTTTTGATCAGTAAGGAACAAGAGAAAGCTATGAAATGATAATGGTAAAGATATGCTTGATGTTTAATGGAATTTATAGAAATGATCATTTTATGATATTATATGACATTTATAATTGATATTATTGTGTATGAGATTTATGATATGTGAGTTCTGCGGGTTTATGGTGGCCTTAAGCCTACCCTTGTCCTAGGACCGTCGCACCACTAGAGTTGGGGTGTGACACTTCCTTTCTTTACCTTCCATATACCTTCATTTAATAGTTAAATTAGAGTTAGAATTCATCTAATTAAACTTTAAGAGACTTAGAATCATAATAATTTCATTTTTATCTTCATGGATATAGAAATCTAATTTCAATTTGTTTTTAGGCTTGAAGAATCAAGGGAACTAAGAAGTTATTGGCTTAGTTATAGTGATTTGAACTCCACTAGAGGCTATTGGCTATTAGAGGTAAGTTATGGAATGTACTAAATGAATATTGTTTATCTCCATTGTTATACATACATGTCTGTCCTTTTAGAATTTCATTACTTGTTATTAATTGATCTATAATAATAATTATCATCATCATCATCATCTCATCATCATCATCATCATCATCATCTTTATTCTTGCAAGGAAACCTTTTATTGAATTTCCTTCATTTTTTAACTATATAGTTATTGTTGGAGACTTAGTCAATTGTCTTTGGACTAAGTTCCTTATATATTCCTACATGTTCCTTGCTATTATATTATAATGTTGAACCATTGACTATTAATAAATAAAATTGATATTAAATAACCATTTAGGTCTTACATTATTCATTATTCTTATTGAATTTCATTGTACCCTAATTACTGATGTGATAGAATGTTTTCCCAATAATGGATAAATCATTGTATTATATACACCGAAGACTTAATTGATAAATTTTGAAATATCAATGACTTCATCTAAGAAGCGTATGTTCTAATCAAGCACACGTTAAATTGATAAGGGAGTGTTGCTGCCCTTTTAATAATAATTGTATTGTTTGGTTTGTCACTTCATACTGATTGGTGTTATTCCTTCTAGGCACATACTTTTTATTTTTCGTGACCTTTATTGCATAAATTGTTCTTTGTATATGTGTATTCATTGCATTCACTAACCATCCACTATGAATCTTAAGGCATCATTATATTTTATTGCTTTCTCAGTTGAAGGCTCACTCCTCTTTTTTATGTGGTTTTAGGTGTTAGTCAGCCAGGAAATAGAGTAGATCGAGCTTTTGGCTCGTTCTTCCTTTTGCAAGAAGTTTGAATGTATAAACTTTATTCATTTTGTATTATATATAAATATTTTAGATGTTAAAAATTCTTAGTTACTCTGTAGATTGGAATGTTATAGATATTGAATTATATTAAGGGTATTATTGGATTTTCTATTGTTTTATATAGATGATAGTTTATTATTATTTTTGATTGATATGGAACAAGTGAAAATGTATTGAATAAGTGTATTAGAATATACTTTCTATGGAACTATATGACTATTATGAATATTGATTATTGACGATCCAAGTTTAGTATTAGGTTCTACGGGTTTATGGTTGGCTTATGCCTACTCTTACCCTATAACCATCACACCATTAAAGTTGAGGTGTGAGAATTTAATTCAAGCATGTTGAGGGAATGAGATGCTCCTAAAATGCTAAACTGTAGGCTATTGCATAACCTACTAGGCATGAATTTTATTTATTTATTTATTTATTTTTTGTATATTCAAAGAGGCAATTCATTCTAAGGGTAAATAGTAAAAAAATAAATTTTAGTAATTTTAGATTGATTACTAAAAGAAATTTTTTTTTATGAATACTTGAAGTATCATTTTCTTTTCACTAACCTATTAAAATATTTGTCAAAAATCTGACGTAGACTACCATATCATTGTCTCCCATTGATTAAGCATGCCACGTAAGAATCACGTCATCGTCTATAACTGATAAAGCAAGCCAAGTAAGAGCCACGTTAGCTAAACTTTAATGACCATATTGAAAAAAATAAAATAAAATTTAGTAATCACATTGAAAAATATAAAAATTTAGTAGTTTTTTGGGTCATTTATATTTGTTTACCTTTCCATTTTTTTAATTTTTTTTCCATTTCAAAATATTATTTTAATTATTTTCACTAATATTCTTTTAGTTGTTTTTTTTTTTATTTTTTCATCAAAATGTTCTTTTAATTTTTTTAAGTGAAAATATTTTTCTAATTTAAACTTTATTTAATTTTTATAAATTCAAACAACAAATTTTTCCTAAAATTAATATATGAATCCAAAATCATTAGTTACTTTTTTATTCAAACTATTTTTTAATTTTTTAAGTGAAAATATTTTTCTAATTTAAACTGTATTTAATTTTCATAAATTTAAGCATTAAATTTTTTCTGAAAATAATCTATGATTATAAAATTATTGGTTTATTTATTTTATTCAAATTATTCTTTTAATATTTTTAAGTGAAACTATTCTTTAAATTTAGACTTATTAAATTAGAATATATCATTTTAAAAGATTAATGACTATTAGATCTATTAGATGACATCAACAATTTATATAGATTCTTGCATAGAAAGTAATAACACAATGATTAAGATTTAAAATCTATTAGATGATCTTAAGTTATTTAATATGGTAAACAGTAACATCCCAAATTTTTTGATAATTACAAATAGGACTCTATAATTAGTATAGTTGATTTTATAGTTTTTAATTAGACAGTTACACGTAAAATAATAGTTTAGTACCTAAATTTCAAATTTTATACCTAAAATACCTAATTTAACATAGAATTTCATCAAATTTAATTATGAGACCTAAAATTTATATGACAAATAAATTATGAAAATTAGTAGTATCTAAAATAAATTTTGGAGAAAAAGTGTAATTATTAAAACTTTTGGGGCAAATTTATAAATAAAAAAAGTTGATGGGCTATTTTATAAATATCAAAATTTCAAAAATATTTCTTAAAATTCTAGAGAATTCTATTTTTTGGCCCAAATTTTCTTCTTCTTTCTCTATGGTGGCCGAACCACCTTGTTCATTCCCTACCTCCATTTTCTTCTTCTTCTTTTAAACTTCTTCCATCTAAAACTTCTAAAACTTAAACTTAATTAATTTTACACCCTAAATTAAGCCTAAACACCTAATAGCAACAATAATTCTCACCAAAAATTAAAAAAAAAAAACTAAAAGTTTCAAAGGGAGCAAGTTGGTAAATTAAAGTAATTTGAGGTAATTACTCTAAACTTATTTTATTTTCAATAATTATAATTAGTATGATAGTTATAAATAATTAATTAAGAATTAGAAGCACGTATATAGCTATAGGAAGCTTTAGGCTTATAATAGAGATTATGTGAAAATTCTAAATTCTAAATAGATGAGTTTAATTTCAAATGAATGTGGAATATGTCTATTTATATTCAAATGAGTTTAAAACATGTGGAATTTGTATTATAGAACCAAGGAACAAAAAAAAAAAAGCTAGTGGAAGTGATGATGAAGAAAAATTGTGCTTAAAGTGAATTTTGATGTTTTAAGGAGATTTTGCTCCAAACAAACCTTGAGGAGAGTTGTAAACGCATCACTATACATAGAAAAATCATGATTTAAATTTTAGAACCCTCCCCTAAATTTCCCATGTAGGCCGAATGCCTTATGGCAATTGTCCCTTGAAATTTTGCTTGTTTTCCTACTAAATACTACAATGTTTTCCTTGATTGTTGAAATGGATTTGAATGCCTATGATGTTCCTTGAATTGAGTACTTGATTGATGATAACTTGGCTTTGATAAATTTACCATAAAACCTTACCAAATTATTATAGAATTATTGCACACCATATGTTTGATGAAATGTCTCAATGAAACCTATTTTTAATCCACCAAATGTTTAACCTTGGGTTTATTACTATTTGACACATTGATACCAAATGAACATAAACCTAGCCTAGCCATTTGAAATTAATCTCATTTTGAAAGAACTTTTCCCTAATTGGTTGATATATCATTATAGATAATATGCTTACATTCATCAAATTTATATACTGAGATTTAAATTGATTTGATGTGATTTTACTCATTGTATTGACATTGACCTTGAGCCAAATTATATTTATAGTCATTGTCATATTGAATACCCAATGACATGACAAAGCTACCTTTCGATGGGATAGTGAGTAAATACCATCGACAATGTGCACATTGAAATAACTATTAACCCTAGCTAGGAAGGGTTAGATCCTAGCCATAAGGTCTTATCAACCTTATGTCATTTCACAAGTTTAAGCTACTAAGAATGTATCTAACGTGATTTATACGAGCATGAAGCCCTATATCTGTTTTTTTTTTCCTTCATTTTATCTATTCATTGATTTAAGCGATCTTGACTACCTTGTTTATTTTATTATTACTTGATATCTTTGATATAAACATTTGGTGGATTACCTGTTCCTTACTTACCTTTATGCATGATAATGTGTTTATAACCTACTGAGTTGTAAAACTCACTCCTTCAATAGTTTAATATTTTCAGGTCAAGAGTAGTCAGTAACGGTTCCTGAGACTTCCTATTTCTGCAGAGGAATAAGGTTTCTTTACCCATGTAATTAATCTATACGTTATTACTTTTGTTATTTTTAGTAGCTCTATGGTTAAGCTAGATTAGTTAGTAGTCTATGTGTATAATATGTAGATAAATAATATAAATTAATTAATTAACACATTATGGATTATATAATTAAATATTTGATGATGGACTGTGATATGAAAAATATGTGCTAGAGTTGAGATAGGAATGACATATGGAAATTCGTAGTTGATGATTTTATAGAAAGGGTTCTATGGGTGTTGGTTGTATAGGCGGGTCCCACACCCTAGGACCATCATGTTTCATTTTTGGGACGTAACAAAGGTGGTATCAGAGTTTAGATTTATAAGTATACAAGATAAGCATTGTAATACTCTAGAAATTACTAACTCATGTGTATGAATTAATTCTCAATATGTGGTTTAAAGGCACTGAAATGATGGAAAATAATTTTAGAGACACGGTTAGAAAGCGAACTAATCACTTTTCCTGAAATCGGCGGTATCGGGAACACTACCGAGAAATTAACATTCCGGTCAACAGATAAATTTCTAATTCTGAGTAGGGGTAAAAGATCACATAAGTGCATGTGTAATTTTGATAAAAAAAAAAAAGAGGTGAAAAATATTTAGGAACACTGAAAAAGTGACCAATGGCAAAACCATAAATAAATAGAACTTTAAGGTGAATAGTGAAAATGAGTCTGTCTGGATTTCAGAATGGCACTGAAACTATTTTTATAAATAAGTATAAATTAAAATAAACCTATTGATTCCCCACTTTGAAATCTAAATCCTGACAGAATTGTCAGAATAAATTACAGAAGAAGTTGGGGTCAAAGTATAACTCATGAAAGTTTAAGGACTCAAATGTAATTTTTCATATGATTTTTGTATAAAAGCCATGCCTTAGAACAATTTCTCATCTTCTTCTTCCTTTTCTTCTTATGGCCAAACCCTTTCTTCATCTTCTTCCTCCAATCTTCTTCAATTTTTCACCAAGATTCTTAAGGAAAATTTATAAAAAACTAACAAATTAACCTAGTTCTTTCATTTTGCACTATTAATTTGGTTGGAAGAACAAATGAATTCGAGGAATAATTGATTGAATCATTGGGCCACTTCTTCAATCCAAGGTAAGGATGTGTTTTTCTTGGTTTAATGTTTCATTCATATGATTTAGACATTGAATTTGATGGATTTTAGGTTAGATTGCATCAATTGATGCATTTGGATAGAAAACCCTAATTTACCTAGCTTATTTGAAGTTGTTTGAATGAGCTTGATGAATTAGAGTTAGGTTATAGTAATTGATGTTTGAATATGTTAATTGGAGGCCATTAAGTAACTAATTGATGGTTATTTTGGTGTAGAAAATTAAGTTTTGCACAAGTTGTGCATTTTGCCTCATTTGAAGCAATTGGGTGGAAATCAATTTTTCAAGGCATTTGGAAGCATTAGGTGAGTTCTATATACATCATTTAACATGACTAATGCATTGGAATTGAAATTGGAAACCATTTGTGAAAGCACTCATTTGGCCCAACCATGTTGCACTATTCATTCCTTTGGATTTCTTTGATTTTTCCTTTGAATTCCTATGCCATTTTGATCCCTTTTATGTTGTTTAATCTTGTATATTTGTATCCTATTGTGTTGTTGCCAATGTGAACTTGTGTTGGTTGAATTGGGCATGCCAAATTTGCACCAAATCCTAACCTATTGGCTTGCCATTTTGTGCCCACCAAGTGTTTGATTAAATGCCTAGTTGTTTTTGCCTTGGCCTATTGCTTTGTATTCCATAAGCCTACCATTTGAATGCCATCATCGCCAGCGACATTGGCATGCCAATTGGCCTACCGATTTCCTTTGCCGAACCAACCTTTGTTCCATACCTTTGTTGTTTACCATACCACTTATCATTGATTGTATATCGTATATTGCAATGCCATTGATTCAATTGCTATTTGATTTGAAAGTATTGAGCTTATTGTTATTAATGATACTATTGTTGTATAATGGTGTCTATTGACATGATATTCACTTATATTGACCTAAATGTAGTTTGACAGCACTGCTGCTCCGACAGGGTAGTGGGTACATATTGTCGGCAATGTGCATATTGATATTGATGCCCTAGCTGGGAAGGGTTATTGGTCCCGGACATAGGACCTGATCAATCTTATGCTTACTTGATATGTGATTGACTGTGTGATTACACATAGTCTACGTGTTTCAGGGCCCTATATCTGTCTTACCATATGATTCCATGTCTTTGATATGACATTGATATTCTGTCAGATTCTGATATTGTTTCTGTAACCCATCAGGATTGATATTGTTTCCATTGTTCCTTTATCATTACGTATCATTGACCCATCCTATTTGATTTGCGATGCATATAGATTCACTGAGTATCTTATATACTCACCATTTCTTTGTTTAACCATTTCAGGAGAGGAGTAGATTGCAGAATCCCATCTTTTGATATCGAGCGGATTTCTTCTCACTGTTGATATATGTAATATTTTGAATTCTGTATTTTTTATGTTCATAATCTAGCCGCTCCATGGGGTATATATGGGTTACTTAAAGTATGAACATGTATATGGATATGATGATGTTTTATGATATATGATGATTATGTGATATGTTATTATAACTGTTATAGCCAACTACACTAGATTACAGAAATAATTACAGAATGACAGAATGAATAGTAATTAAGTAATATGAATAATTAATTGATGGTTATAGATTATGCATGTGATACTGGGTTCTACAGGTGCCAGTCGCTATTGGCATCTCCTGCATCCTAGGACCATCATGATCCGGAAATGGGTCATGATAGAGGTGGTATCAGAGCTCTAGGTTACAGACAATGGAGTTTTAGGTTACAGATGAATAGTACCTGAATTAAAAGGAATAGTGACTAAGTACTGAATGGGGTAGAATTAAGTAAACCATGAAGCATAGGAGTTCTTTTGTCGTCTTTTGTTGTTATCGTCTGTTATATGTTCGTATTCTGCATTTCTATTATATTCTGAGTATGTTTCTATTTTTCTTAACAGATTACAGAGATGTCCGACAATAGGGACAAAGATACCAGGGAGGCAGAGGTAGCCTCTAATGAGTCATTGGTCAGAGAGTTCTCGGTTTTAGAGGGTCCGTCTAGATCCCGACTGACTATATAGGATAAAGAGAGGGGTGATGATCCCTGGAGAGTTGAGATCATAAGGGGGTAGATGGAGTTACGCAGGGATTTAGCTAATTTGAGGCAAAAATGTCAGAATGTACCGCCACCATCAATTCCACTAGCAGTGCCCCCACCTGTGGCACCAGAGGTAGTACCAATTGCACCGACTCCTATGCAGCCAGTAGGGGTTCCCGGGGAGCCTACTGTATAGGGAGGCTGTAGAGTTATTGAGGAGGGTGGTGTATCTATGTTTAGCTTTCTAAAGCTAAACCCACCGGAGTTCAGAGGCGACAGAGGCAGTGACCCAGTAGACTTTCTGGAGGAGGTTGAGAAGGTAGTTAGGAGACTACCTTGTTCTGAGCTTAGAGCAGTAGAGCTGGGTGGATTGTTACTGAAAGGGAAGGCTTGGACATGGTTTTTAAGGAGGATGGAGCCCAGGTTATATGGTGAGCATCCACCCTCATGGGCTATGATAGATGAGTTTATTACTAAGGGAGTGAAGACCCGTAACTTGATCCAGTTTGAGCAGTTAGAGTAGGAAGACATATCAGTAGAGGAGTATGCAGAGGAGTTCATCAGGTTGAGTAGGTATACTACTCATATTATACCTACTGAGGCTGATCTGATCAACAGGTTTAGGAGGGGTTTACATGTTGCACTTTATAATGCATTGGTGGCTAAAGAATTTACTTCTCTAATGACAATTATTAATAAAGCTACACAGATGGAAGAGAAGTATAAGACAGAGAGGACAAAGAGGGACCAGAAGAGGAAAGGAGGTCTAGGATCTCAGGTTAAGAGGGGGGAGAGCAGCTCCCAGCCTAGGCAGGCAGAGTCAGTGCCTCAATTTGATCAGCGATCTTCAGCTAGTAGTTAGAGGAGGAGAGTTCAGAGTAGGGGACCACCAGTGGTACAGTTGTAATATCTGCCATTTTGTTACATTTTAATTATTGTGTAATTTCTGAATTCAAATTTAATTAAGGATATGAATGTTATGAGGAAATCAAAAATTTTTGGTTGCAGGAAATTGTGATGGTTAATTGCATGTTCTAGAGAAATAGTTTGGTAAAGTATAAAACATGAAAGTTATGAATTTATTTCTTAACTAAAATTCTGTAATTGGTTTGACAAAATTCTGTGTGTGTGATGAGTTATGTGTATTTGAGCAAGGCCAGTCTGGTTGAGTGTTTCTGCAGAAAGACAGTGTCTGTTTGAATTTACTAGGAATGACTGAGGTAGATTTAGCTAAAGGTGTAAACATGAAAAATGTTCCTTTGTGTGTTGTGATGTTGGCTATAAAATTTCAGAATTTTTGGATAAGTATATATCAGTGGAGAGTGGATTGTATCAGGTCTGTTTGGTTGGATTTTGGGGCAGTAAGTCTGGGTGACATTTGGAGAGTCACCATGGTCTGTGTGTTGGTCCTAGTGATTTGAATTTTTGATATGTTATGACCATGCATGTCTATTTTAAATGGCAAAAATAATTAGTAAGTTTGGATGTTTGTAGCTCTTTTGCGAGCTGGTTAAGTCTAAGTTGTCGAGGAAGAGTTTTCAACTTAGTAGGATCTGGTTAAGGCTAGTCGGCAAAATGCGAAGTGGCATTTTGCGAGCTGGCAATGCGAAGTGGCGAAGTGGCGAGGTGAGATTGTTGAAGTGACAATTAGGAAAGAGGCATATGCGAGGTGGCATATGCGAAGAGGTTTGGCGAAGAGGATTTGGCGAAGAGGTTTGGCGAAGAGGCATTATGCGAAGAGGGAATGTGCGAAGTGGCAGTTTGAGAAGCAGAGTTTAGCGAAGAGGCAAAAAGGTGAAGAAGCGAAGAAGCGAAGTGGCATATACGAGGAAGAGTTCGCGAGGAGAGTCTGGCGAGGCAGCATATACGAGGTAACATATGCGAGTTGGAATAGCGAGGTGGCATTGCAAGATCAGTTTGGCGAGCTAGATTATGCGAGGTAGCATTGTTGAGGCAGGATTGGCGAGGCGAGCTGGCAAGGGTGTTTCTAGGGCAGTGATCTATTTAACCCCAACAACCCCAGTAGTATTTTCACGATTTTTCCTTCCTTCTTTCTTCGTTAATTTTCAGTCTTTTCTCATATTAGTCTCATTTTATTTTCTAAGGCATTAATACTCAAATTAATGCATTAGACCTCTATATTATTCTATATTAAAGCAGAAATCATCAGTTTAAGCAAGGAATTTCAGAAATTTCAGTGTTGAGAAAAATAAGGTAAATTTTCTTCTTAAACTATTTTTCTTAAATTTATTTAAGTCTATGGGTTAGAATAATTAATATTGGGTATATAGAATTTATTACAAGTAATCTAAAGTCATTAATGGTAATTAATGTGGAAGGAAATCAGAATGTTGATACTATTATGAATAGTAATATAAACAGTAACTCCGAATTAAATGCAGATTTTTCTTTCAGAGATAAACAAAATTGTTGTTGGGAATTAAGAATAGAGACTCTAAGATAACTAATTATTAGGAAATCATGATAAATATTATTGATTTGGAGAAAACTCTAATTTTTGTATGTTGGAGAAATTTCTTAGGAGGAGAAACTCAGATTATTTGAGGAGTTAGAGTTGGAATTTGCTAGAGGAAATTTCAAGAGAAATTGTGTTAAGGTAAGTATGAACATTATATTTGTTTCTTGTTTATTGAAATAATGTGACCTAGCTTTCTTGATTGGTTTATCCATATGTATATATATATTTGTATATATATAATATAAATGACTTGATCAATTTTCTTGGATCAAGTTCATATGCTTCTTGTTTGTTAAAACCGATTTGAATGATGATATATGATGATGGTCTTGTGACCAATATGTTTCTTATGAGAATGAAACCCTATGACCCATGGATAGAACGCTCTTCCCAATGAGAGTTAATTCATTGGTCTATTGTGCACTTTGGGAGCCCAGCTGATAGGGTTTTTATCAGTGTTCCACCTAGAGGGGGCCATGAGCTCTAAGCGCATGCCTGGCCAAGCATGTGTGCACGTTAAGGTAGCAAGGCTACTAATACGTATGTTATGACATGAGATCAGTTCTATCAGATGAGACTTGATAATGCCATTCTTTTTGGGCATTTTATATTCCAAATATGAACCATGATTTGATTTATGATATGATTTGATATAGCCAAATTATTATGAGCACCATGTTTCTTCAAGTAAAGCTTATGATTATTTCATATCTATATGTATAAATATTTGTTCATGACCATGATTCGATATTCAGATTCTTGATTTATAATATTCATATCTTACTGAGTTGAAGGCTCACTCCTCTTCTATGGATTTCAAGTGATAGCATAGCTTGTGAAGGAGCTAATAGAGAAGATCCAGCTTCTCGATCTATTCTTCCAAGAAGCTTCATTGTAAAAAAAATTTTGAGATATTTTGTAAAATCATTAAATGGTACTATGACATGATATGTATTTAGGAGTATATTCTAGAGCTCCATACTCAGTCATTGAGGATACCAATATTTTGATGTATGAATTATTACCTTATGGGTACTTTTGTTCCTTAGTGATGTGAGATGCATCTTTTGATCATTAAGGAATAAGAGAGAGCTATGAAATGATAATGGTAAAGATATGCTTA
>CANXYC010218404.1:0-18408 GCA_948193065.1 Aleurites moluccanus | reverse complement strand
ATATATATATATATATATATATATTTCATGGAGTAGATAAGAAAAATCATACAATCCATAAGGCATGAGTAATTGCGAAAGTATTAAATAATTACATACATATATTACAACCTTAAAGAAAATGAAACCTTTGTAAAGAAGGAAGCATGATTAAGTATGATAGTAGAAGCAAAGAAACTATCCTAAAAAATAAGGAAAATAAGTGAGCGTTCAACTCGATAAGTTAATATATATAGATAAAGTATCCATATCGTATAATAATTACTAATCTGTAACATACAATCTATATGCCATGTTTTATCACATATATTCATCCATAATCATACAAAAACAATCATGATAGAAATACTCTATGGAGTTCAACTCTCCTCTAATACTCTATCTATCATAATTGGGGAGTCAATCCCTCCCTTGGCTCTCTAAAAATCTAAACTATGGGTACTATGGGTCACATTGAAACAAGCTCGAATCCTGCTACAATTCACTTATCCATATCTAAGCCAAAGTGAGACCAATTTAAACCCGATAAAATATCATTATCATAATCAATATATCATATCATCTCATACACGAATTATCATTTCATAACCATGACCATTTCTTATGTTAATATTAGTTGGGGTTCATATCATTTTATTTCCATTGCAATCACAAGAAATATATAGCAATCACAAGTAACAAATCATATTATGGCATAAACATACATTGTGCTTTTAGTTATGGTGCATATATATAATTATTAGCATTAGATTAGAGAAGCATGATGAATTTTGATGCTATAGAAAGTTTCTATAATTGTGAATATTGCATATTACTTATGAGTGTTCAGATAAGATTAGGATGGTATATGGCTATACATAATTGATATCCTTATTATGATATGATGATTGAGTTATGATGATGAGTTATGACTTTTGTATAATAATTGCGGGCTTACTCATCACTCAGGGCTACTGTTAGTCGGATCGACGTCTCTGGTTTAGTCTAATAACTCATAGGATCCTATGTATGAAAAAGAGAAAATATTTAAATTTCAGAGAGTCAAAGAATGGATCGGCTCCCCGTATTGAGGTTTAGTGTGGCTTATAACGACCGATTCATATCTTTGGATGATTATATGATTATTTGTCTATTTGACATATTGCATGAGCATATCTGACATTTGAATAGTATATTATATTGATAACTATATAGCTCATTAAGTCGAATATTCACCCTTATTCAATATTTTTCTAAGTTACAAGTTGAGTTTAAAGAAGTTAAATTTTAGTTGAGTTATTCAAGTCCTTCATTATTCAATAGTGAAGTTATTTTATTATATTTATAAATTATTCTGTAATATAAAAATCTAGAACTCCACATTATTATTTTCATTATTTATAATTTTGTAAAGCTTAGTCAATTGTATGGTTATCTGTTTGAGTTTATTGAGTTTGGAGGATAATTGAGCTTCCTCTTTCTGGTGGGTGCAGTGTTTTGTTTAAGCAAGAACCTGATGAGGATAATGTTGAATGATTTAGATAATAGTCCTGAGTGGTAGAGATTTGATATATTGTATAGGTTTTGCTTGGTAAGTAAGCCTGTCGCATTTATTTTGTGACAATTATAACTATCAAATTACAGTTTTAAGTTTAACGGTTAGTTAAACTTACTACAGGTTCCAGAAGTCTTATACTTTCCATTATCTAATATCGGTCACATGTTATCGAGTTTGGACCATGATAAAAAGGACCTTAGTGAACTAGTATTAACACATAGAAGTTTATTTTTGAGATATGTGATTAGGTCCAATCTCACGTCAATTATTAGGTCAATGGTCTACACATGCTCGAGTCATGACAAATAGTATCACCAATCGAAAATTTAAAAGTATAGCTTAGGGGATTAAATCCAGGGCACTCATATATGCTTATAATGAATTTTAATGTGTTTTGCAACCCGAAAGAATTTGAGAGAGGGGTCATTTTCATTCGATTTTTGTATCTTGAATAAATAAGTTCAAGAGAAGGGCTAGAATAATAGTTCCTGCTCCTTGGGAGATACTAAATAAATGACTATCTGAATCATGATTTTGAGCATAAAAATTATAATGCTTTAGAAAAAGTGGGTCTAAATAATTAAAAAAAATAGAAATATGAAATAGAAAAAATATTAAAAATATATATATAATTGAAATAATATATTACATATTAAAATTGAAAAATTTATAAAATTCTTTATAAAATATAAAATGAAGCATGTAAGTTAAGTATTTAAGTATAATATTAAGTATATAATTAATTAAATAAAAAAGGATAAATTAACCGTGCCATCATTCACTAAAAAAAAATCTTTTAGCAAATTATTTATTACAAAAAATAAAAAAGATTAACACAAAAATAGAAAATAAATAATGATAACGTGGTGTCGGGTATCTATCATTATACTCACAATGATCGGCCATATTATTGCTATCCATAATGGAAAGGATCATTTACCTATATATATAACAGATCGTATGATATGTTGTAAATTAAGACAGATCAAGAATTCTCATTATTTCTTAGATTTATGAATCTAATTCAATTCAGTGGATCTTTCATTCACATTTTTTTTCATCAAGAACAATTTGTAAAACTTTTGGACTCTTGAATTTATTCTTGAAATAAACAACCCGCACACATTCCCTTTCCAAAAAAATTAATACACCAGAGGCTATACTTAGATTTATTGAATTTATTATTAAAATATCAATATTAAACCTGAAACTCTTCCCATGAACTATTTATGTCAATGAATTAGTTCGATCTAAAACATGAGATAATAGGTATAATCTAAAAAAAGAATAAGTGGTTGTGAATGGAGTTGAAGTTACCTAATTTGGTATCAATTTATGCCTAATTGCTCCACATAATAAGGACATTAAGAATATAAGTGAAGGAGAATGCATTTAAAAGAAGCTTTGTATTTGAATTGTATACAATGTCATTAATGAACTACTTCTAATAATTTAAAGTGTATTTTTGAATTTACGATTTAGATCTTTTATCTCAATATGTGTTCTATCTTATATCTTATACCCTTCTTTATGTTCCACATTAATTTTTATTCGAAATATTTTGGCAGACAATATTTTTTTTATAAATAATATGACGTATAAAAAATAACATGAAATAAGAAATGAAACATAAAATAAAATAAATTCATTCGAATTCATATCTAGACAATTTCGCACATGGATCACCATAAAAATCAATCAAATTAATTTTATTTTTTCTAAATAAATATCTTATTTTATATAACTTTGACATCATTTTAATGTATCGAGTGCATATAAGCATACTCAAAACTTAATTTAAAATCCCAAATTAACTTATAAAGTTCAAAATATGGCTTCTAGTATATTTGGCATTGCCTAAATTTTAGAGCTTAAAAAAGTTGCTAGAAGTCCAAAAATTATATTCTCTCTAACAACTTTTTTTTTCTTGGCATATGTTTAGTTTGTTTGGGACTTTGGTAGGACAATGTTACCAACTCCCAACACTTTTGTATTTTTCCTTTGTCCTTTTTATTAAATTAAAAAGGATTATGTTAATTTACTTTAAAATTTTGATGTCATTTTAACGTGTGCATGGCGAGAGAAACCGAGAAGACGCGGTTTTTACTTCTTATTATTATTGTTAATTAAAAAAAATAATAATGTTATGAGTGAAATTTATTATTTAAAAATTAAAAACAAAAACAAATGATAGATAGTGGCCATTGGCCAATAATTAGAATTTGGAAATAAATTGTTTGAAAGTTATTGAGTAATGAACAAAACAAAAACTTTTTTATTTGTTTCTTGCTGTCCCACTAATGTTTGTTTCAAGGTGGGGCCAATTATAAAAAGAATTAATGTTCACACTCCACACCTAAGCTAATTAAGGATTGAGGGGGCTGCAGTGGACTGTTGTATTTTTTTATACAATAATATTTTATGTATTTAATTTTAAATATTTAAAATTTTTTATAAAAATTATAATTTGATAGTGTTTTATATAATGAATCCAATAATATATTTTTTATGCTAAACAAAAATCAAATAGACAGTTAAAAATATATTATAAATTTTGAATATTATATTTAACGGTTTAGATTTTATGGTTTAGATTTTATGTATTTATAATGTATTTTTAACTGTCTATTTGATTTTTGTTTAGCATAAAAAATACATCATTGGATTCATTATATGAAACACTATCAAATTGCAATTTTTATAAATTTTTATAAAAATTTTTAGATATTTAAAATTGGACACATGAGGGGCTGCTGTGTAAAAAAACACAGCAGCCCCCAACCCGGTAATTAATTAGGTAAAATTGAGGGATATTTGATAAAAAATATTAAATTTTAATTGTTGAATTTATAAATGATATAGTTTTTAAATTATAAAAATATTTTTATTGTATTTACTGCAAGTTTTAAAAGAAAAATTATAATTTATCATTTTAAATAATTTTTAGCTTGATTAAAATTTTTAATATAAGTATTAGTAAATAAAATGAAAAGTTATTTTATCATGTTAAATTAAAATTACTAAACACAAAAAAAATATTTTTGAAAGAAACTGAAAGTTTAAATATTTGTCTGAATTTTTTTTTAGTCATCGATTCGAAAAAAAATTAAAATTTAGTAATTTTTTAATTAATTACTCAATTACAGAAAATAATAGACTATAACAATGTTAGTTTTTTTTTTAAAGAGTTGGATTGAAATATATAATTAATACTATATCCTAATTTTCAATTTTATATAACAGAAGAACAAAAATTCAAGTTGTTAAAAACATTATTGATAAAAAGAAAGACTTACACTATCATAAATACTGTAGTCAAGGGCGGAATTATGCTCTAAGCATTAGGGAGCAAAAATAATCGATAATAAAAAAAAATTTTAAATTTTTGAGATTAATATAAAAAATTTAAAATTTTTTAATATTATTATTATATTGTAAAATATTATTTTTTTTACCCCAAGTGAGTGTAGTGAAAAAATGAATACCAAGTGAGTTGATACTAATACTATATATTATATATTAATATATGTGAGAGTGAGATTACTAATTTCATTACTTCTAAAGATGTGTTTTTTATTTTTTACATATTATATACCACAAAATATCATATGCATTAAGTGATTAGTATATAGCAAAGTAAAATATAGTGGTTGATAGTTGAATTAGTAGTGACAAACATTTAAAAGTAAATTAGGAAGTGTATTTATTCTAATGAGTTTTTCAAAGTGTAAAAAATATTTTTCTCTCTTGAAAACAAGGAATTCATTTTCTTTGAAAATAACTTAAGTTTTTCTTTTAATTAGAAAATATTTTTAGGGATTTTTTCAAAAATATCAAAAAAAAAAAAATTATTTTTACTGTTAGAATTTTTTTTTTAAAATACTACGTACCTAAAAATATTTTTTTAAAAATATTATATATTTAAAAATATTTTTTTAAAAATATAATATATACCAAAAATATATTATATAAATATAAAAAATAACCGTAAAATTAAAAAAAAAAGTCAATAAATAATATATTTATATAATATTTCTTATTTTGTATGGAACCTTGGGCTAAAGTTTTAAAGTTCCTGGTGTGGGGCCATATATAAACAGCCCACCTTTGGCCATTGGGCTTTTGGAAATAATGCTTGGGCCTATGAAAGTTAGCTATGCTAAATATTTATTTATTTTTTCTTTCAATTTTATTATTATTATTTTAAAGAAAAATAAAATTTTATTATCCTTAAAAAAATATTATAAGCAAAATATATTGCATTTTTATTAAATACAATATGAAAATTATCACTTTTCTTGCAAATGTACAAACATACTGATATTCCAATGCATAATAGTTTATTTGGTTGTTCAATGTATTTTAGTTTAAAACCTAAACAATCAAGATTTTTAAGAGACAATATTAATAATAACAAAATCAAATTAAAATAACTTACTTTATATATATATAATTCAATTTAGCACATTTCTATTTATTTTTTAAATTAAATAAACTAATTAATCAATTCAAGAGGTTAGGTTAATTGCATTCGAAGTTCTCCGATTCTAATTTTTTTTAATGTTTAGATTTTGGATAAGAAAAAGCTATTTTATGAATGTTTTTTTTTTTTTTTAAATTAGTGTTATGATCTAATCGAAAAAATCAGATCTGATTTAATGATTTATTCATAATATATTTAATTTTAAAAATAATTATTTTTTTTATACTACTAAATAACGAAGTATTTAATTTCTAATAATTTAAGTTAAATATTTATTAATATTAATTTCTTTTACAATATTATATTATATCTATATAAATAAAAAATTTATAATAACAATTATCTTATAAAATATTTATTATTAATTTAATTATTTTTTATTTAATTTTCGATTGGATGTCAATTGAACCTTTTGAGTCATTACCTTCTACCTCACTTATTCAAAGGCCGAGCCTGAGTTTGAAATCTATCATAAAAACTCAAAAATTACCGCCCACAATTATAATTACGTTGTTACTTGTACGAAAGAGAGAAGTATAGAAATAGGAGTTATGGCAATTTTTTATTACAACAACAAGATTACCGGAAAAATCGACATAACAACAAACTCCCAAGTGTCCTTCTTGCTTTGCTTTCCTTTGCCTTTCAATTTATCAATTTAGGGTTCTTTCGGTTTTTGATTCATTGATTGCGTAATTTCTCCAAAAATTCAATCTTTTTATTCCAAGATACTTCCTTTCCTCCAAATGGGTCTCTGGGATTCTCTTCTCAATTGGCTCCGGAGGTAATTTTCTTCCCTTTTTTTGGGTTTCCAATTATTTGCTGCTTTGTTGGATAGTCTCTCTCTCTCTTTTTTTTTTCCTTAAGTGTATTGATTTTTTCCACTGTTTTCTGTTTAGTTGTTAGAAAGTTGTGCAAAAAGATGTGAACTTTTTTTTTCTATGTTATTCTTTAGTTGCAGTGAAAACGAAAAAATGAACTGGTTGGACATGATTTAGTTGAGTTGGCTTTGTTTAAATATAAAAAAAAAAAAGGAAGAAAAACTCTGTTCAATTGATTTGCTGGTGATTTGAGATACTCAAATTCTGGATTTGATAGTTGAGTAATAGTTCAAATTTTGATGGCAAAAACTAAAATTCTGTAACGGGAAAGAAAAATTACATAATCATTTGATGGGGATTGTACTTATTTGTAATGCGAAGATATGTAGTACAGTAGCAGATTGCGAAGCCTGTGTTGCGCTGTAGTAGATTAATCTCTTGGCAACTTAAGTTCATTATCGTAGAGAATTTCAATGTAGAAGCTCGTTTATTTATTATCATATAAAACTGAATATTTGTGTAAAGGATTTTCACGAAGAAAGAGTCACTTTTCGCCCTTAAGTAGGAGAATTTGAACGATGAAATTAGCACTGTTGGAAACATTGCAGATAATACAAAGGAAACTGTGACATTAAATTATGGAATTAATGACAAAATAAATTTTTAACTATACTCACTTTTCAATTGTCACCCCTTCTTGTAAAATTATAAAAATATGGACTTTTCATTATTTGATAGGCTTATTTGCTTGGAGGGGCAATACTACATTTGTCGGTCATGGGCTTTTTTCTGCTATGGTGGTTATTTTGTACTTTTTTTTTTTGTACTTCTATCTGCTAGAAAATTCCTAGACTTTGTATTTTTGGTGTATTTCTGTATGTCTTGTTGTTTCTCTATAATCTCATGCGTGTGTGTGAATGTGCACACTTATTCCTAACATTGCCAATGTCATCTTCCTTCTTTCTCTGGATTGTTCCACTACAATACTGTAACTGTTATGCTGCATTTTTCCTCATTTTTTCTGCCAGTCTGCTATAAATCTTGGTTGCATTCTGTCAATGATGTGGTGCAAATTTCTTCCCTTGCTGCTCTTTCAATTACTGCATGTATGATTTGGGTTAATTTTGTCTGTTTATTTATGGGCTTAACTTATTTCAAGCTGAATAGTTGAGGAATAATGATGAGGACGGTTTAGTATTTCTTTGGTTAAACTTGTTTAGTTTCAGGAATAGTTAGTGCATCTGCAGGGGAAAGGGAGTGACCAAAAAAAAAAAAAAAGGAAAATGTAAAGTGGAAATGGAAAGAAGAAAAAATGTAGAAATAGATTGGAGCAAAAAAGAGTCTTGTTTGTTTATTGTTTAAACATGAACCTTTCCAGTAATATCAAGGCATATGGGTGGCAAACTGATGGTATAAAATCTGACTGGTCAATTTGTTTTGTCAAGTCACAGTTACAGTTCATCACAAACTATACCCTAGGACACAGGAAGTGCTGTGTCAATTTGTTTGTCCTTGTGGCTCTATGGAGGAGATAATAGGCTTGATTTTGTTTATGGCTTCTGTTGGATGGTCACAATGCTGAATTGAGTTCTTTTCATGAAGCCTTTTCTCAAGAGAAGAGGCTATACTTGAGAAAGTTGTGGAGATATCTTTTGAATCATTGAATTATGATTCCGGTCTCTGAAAAGAATTTTATCCAAGAAGATGTGAACTGTGAAGCCATGATTTTGTCAGGACAAGCAATCCTATGCTCCTAAACATCCAGTAGAAGAAGCAAGAGCTGCATTTAAACTTGTCTAAACGATGTGATGAAAAGTCAGACGAGCAGGCTGCTAAATTGAAGAAAGCTTTTTGACTCCTTAATGGAAAGGAATTGGCGTATGATATAAAAAAGTAAAGGCTGATTGCATAGTTGCCACAAAACCTGTTAATTTAGAGATCACCCACCCACCCGCAAGTATCCCAGTAACAAGAAACCTTCTATGTGCACATACACAAAGTGCTGAAACCTTTGATTCTGTAAAAACTTGACAATATGTTTTTTTTAGAGAGAATAATGCAGCCATTGCAAAAGGAAACCAGTTTCTAAGCTTTATGCTAATTTAGTTTTGCACTTTTGGGTTTTTGTGATGTGGAATCCACATCTGATGTTAACAGGCTGTATTAATAATGGGGGCAAAGCTACCTTAATTTTGATTAGGACATTGATTACAATTTTAAATTGGGAAATTTTCCTATTTAGCATTTTTGCGAGTTGCTATTTCATAGATGTTGACATTGATTTCCTGGTTAGCGGATATCATTGTTGCCTATATGAGCTCTCCTTCACCTTGTTATCAAGTCCGGATTTGAATTGAAACGTTAGAGTTATTGATTTTTTCACTTCTCTCCCTATTTTCTCTCCTTCCTCGCCTATCTTTTTCTGCTCTTTCTTCTTTCCCTCTCATCTCTTCTTTCCATTCTCTTTCTTGCTTTGCATAATCTGCTTCTTTACAAGAAGTGTTATGACGAGAAATAGTCTATGGGCCACTGATTGTAAAGAACATAGAGGACTTGCACGATGTACAACCTAAGAAATTAGGAGTTGGATTTCCAAATCTTTAAGATTTTAGTTTGGACTGTTGTGGACGGAGAATTGCTGTTTACATAATGCTATTTGACTTATAAAACAAATGGACAGTAACTGTTATGAAGAATGTACCTTTTATTCATTCTGGGATTTTTGAATAAAAGTAGAATGCTCAACTCTTTATATGTAACTAACTATTTATACCTGAACTTTTTTGGCATATATTGACAAGTTCAACTGTGCATAACTTCCTCTCACACTCAAGACTTTTTTGTGATCTACCCGTTGTTTGTATAATGATCATTTCATCAACTTCTTCCCATATATACCCCTTAATGATTTTGAACTGGTGTCCATATATCAGTTTATTCTTTAAACAGGAAATGGAGTTATCCCTTGTAGGCCTTCAGAATGCAGGAAAGACATCACTTGTTAATACAGTTGCTGTAAGTAAACACAAACATTTTCTTTATCACTTGTTCATGCTTTCTGATATTCATGAGTGACTTTATCTTGACATCTTTTCTTTTATGTTTTCCAGACAGGAGGATACAGTGAGGACATGATTCCAACTGTAGGTATCTTTTCCTTGAACATATTCCAAAGAGAGCATTTTATTATATTTACAAGACATCTTACAAGGGATTCTCTGTGCAACTGAAACCAGGTTGGATTCAACATGAGAAAAGTTACAAAAGGAAATGTGACAATAAAGCTCTGGGATCTTGGAGGGCAGCGGAGATTTCGCACCATGTGGGAGCGTTATTGTCGTGGGGTCTCTGCAATTCTGTAATACCTCCCAGTCTCATACCAATTTAATGCTATATAACCTCTATTTATTCTCTTATTTATTAGAATCCTCGGCTCTTTAAATTCAAGTAAAATGTCAGCGTGCAAGAACAATAGACCCCAGGACAGACTCCACTATTGAGCTCATAATCTAATTATACTCCCTAATTATTCTGCAAACATTCAATTGTCTCCTATTTCAACTTCATTTTTTGAACTTCTATTGCAACTTACTCCCTGATTGAGCTTTAATATGCAACAAAAGCTGTTTTCATTCTCTGTCAGGCCCTAACTGATCTGAAGATGGTTTAAAATCTATAACATAGGCTTGGATTGACCTTTAATGCTCATAATGGAAGTGCCTACACTTGTTTGGACATGAGAAGTTATACTTTATCTAGCTTGTGCACGTGTGTAACTGCAAAAGGAGCACCATTTTTTTTTCTCTTTGGTCCTTTTTCCTGGTGGAGTCATTTAAATCTATCAATTTCCCATGAGCTGTAAAAGAGTACAGTAAGATAAACTGAAATTAGAAATAAAAAGGGCACTAGTCTATATGTCTCAGTTACTTATTATCAGAAATACACTGACTTGCTAAATAGCATATACACCGTCTCTAAATAGCATAAAATCATACCAAGATAAGAAATTTTTCATTGCCATCACTATAACAAGTACCTTACCATACAAAATGTGCTAAATGTTCTGTTGTAATCTTCAGTTTATCTATTATATGGTACGTCAGAGATCTTATGCTCCCCTTTGGTAGCTGAAAGAGGGGGAAGAACTTAAAATTGAAATCTTACCAGAAGTCCTTCAACCTACACGTTTGCAATATTTTCAAGTTTTCCTATGCCCTGTATTTCTTGTTAGTTTAAGAGACCGGTTGTAGACAATGTCTGCTGTTGCATTTTCCCTGGAGTCTTTCAAATAGACTAATTAAACTATTTTTTTTCTCTTTTGCTTTTTTATTGATTCGAACACAGATATGTAGTTGATGCTGCTGATAGAGACAGTGTTCCCATATCTCGAAGTGAATTACATAATCTCTTGATAAAACCTTCCTTGAGTGGAATCCCTTTGCTCGTTCTTGGTAACAAAATTGACAAGTCTGAAGCTCTTTCAAAGCAGGCTTTGGTAGATCAGCTGTAAGTTTGAAAATCTTTAAAGAAAGTTACATTATTAGTCATTTCTTCATATCATAATGTTAGATTTTATATCAATTTTCATATTGTTGAATAATTTACACTTTGTTATTCATTTTTTTATGATGATTTCAGAGGTCTTGAATCAATAACAGATAGAGAGGTGTGCTGCCATATGATCTCGTGCAAGGACTCGATAAACATTGATGTTGTCATCGACTGGCTTATCAAGCACTCAAAAACAGCAAAATGATCGGCTGTTTGATCTTTAATCATAGGCAATTTTGCTTTCTTTAGTAATGAAGGTGGAAATGGGAAAGCTTAGAAGCAGAAATGGTGATACAGTGATTCCTAGTGGAATTTATTCCCACATCTGGTTGTGTTTCGAGCGTGTTGTACAGTTAGATCTGGAACAATTTAGGCAAATTTGTTCATGCATTGTTTATTTATTTATTTTTTCCTCATATTTTGTTGTTTCCAGAATTTGGGTAATATTTGTTTATTAGTTTTCACAATGTTGTGTATTGGATTATTGGTTAAAATTTTATTGAATATTAGTTTTGGTTGCACTTTGCAATTCTGGTTTTAACTGTTTTAAGGTTGGAGATTGCTGGATTTTGTGACAATACAAGTTTAAATTTTTATTCCAATTCTTAGATTGTGGCTAATTTATTTGTTTGTTTGTTTTTTATGTATCAATTAAAGCCAATATTTGCAATAATTGGGGCTTATTTTAGTCTTAAGTTGAATGTGTTAATTATCATTTTCTTTTTTTTTGGTGATTGTGGTTTAAACTTGAAATCTTATAATTTGGAGATAATTTCAATATTATTTGATTTCAATTGTGATTTAAACTTGAAATCTTATAAGTCGGAGATAATTTTAATATTATTAAATTAAAAGCTTATTGATAAATTTTTCTTATATATTTTTTTCACAATTTAGTCATTTTTAAATGGTAAAGGGTTGTATTCAATTGAAAGTTTTAAAGACATTTATAATTTTTTATTTTAAGTGAATAACTTTTGTAAAGTTTATGAATAATTTTCAAAATCTTTATTTTAAATTTTTTTTATAAATATTGATAGGCTTTTATCAATATTAATAGATTTTCATTGATTTCTAAGATTTATTTTATATAAATGTAATAAATTTATATTTTTCATGGAGTAAAAATAAATATTTAAAATAATTAATAAAAATAGAAACTCTCAATTAAATAATATTATTCAAGTCAAATACTAATATTAATTAAAATAATATTTTGAAAAAAAATACAACGTTCAGTATTTTTTTATTTATCACTATACAATTTCACAATATTTTTTAATTTAATTAATAAATTTTATTCAATTATTTAAAAATAAAATTTTAAAATCTTATTTTATTTGTCTTTCAATTTCAATCAAAAAATCATTATTATTGATAAATAATACCCTTAAATTTCACAAAAAGCTAAACTTTAACATGAGTTATATGTTAATTGGTATTAGAGAGTAAGTATTGTTCATGCTTAAATTTAGTTAAAAAATAACGCTGATAGTGTAAACCTGAGATAAATTCAATTTAAATATATATAATTATATTTCTAATAAAAAATATAAAAAATAGATAATAAAAATAAAATTAATATTTACAATCTCAAAATCAATAAAAAAGATTAAACAAATTATTTTAGTCAATTCAAAAAAAAAAAAAGAATGACATGAACCACATTAAGAAAAAATCTCAATGAATCAGAAGAAGAAGATAAACAACGTAAAAAAAAAAAAAAAAAAAACTCAATGTATTAACAATAATAATAAAAAAAAAAGAAGAATATGAATAACACAAAAACTAAAAAAAAAATTCAATGAATTACTGGAAAATTTTTTATTAGATAAAACTTCTACCTTTAAAAAAAAAAAATTACTGAAATTTTAAGAGATAGTGAAAGACTTTAAAATTTTTTTTATTTATAGTTTGAAGAGATAAAATCTAATTTTTTCTTCGATCGTGCAAGTAAAATTAAATATTTCATCATTTTAATATGAAAATACAAAAAATCATAGGTTTAATTTTAAAAATAAAAGAACAAGTTAAAATTGGAAAAAAAAAATATTTTTTTTAAAAATAATTAAGCCAAATTCTTCAATAAGACTGGTTTGTAGAAGTACTATAGTCTCAACAGACCCACATGCTCATCTAACTAAGAATGAGAAAGGAGGGGGGCACAATAATATGGGCCAGCTATGTTCCATAAATATTCTTTGCTAGCCTGGGGATTAGGTTACCCTTACGGCCTGCTGGTTTAGCGATTGTGGATAGTTGGTGGATTATAATTGATTATTATTTGATATTCTTTTCGTTTTAAAATGAATATTTTAATTTTTTTTATATATTTTAATTTTAATAATATTTTCATATATTTTATCTTATATAATTAATATAAATTTAAAAAAATAAAAAAAATTTATTATCTTTAAAAAAAGAAGATAATTATATTTAATTAAAATAGATATATTAAAATAATAAAAAAAATATTTATACTTACTTAGAAGGTAGTAAAAATTAAAATAATTCAAATAAATTTTTTTAATATTTATATATTTTATAATTAGAATATTTATTTTGATATGGAGAAAATAATTAATAATATTCTTTTCATTAAATTTTATTAACGATGCGGTGTAATTTATTTTTAATATAAAAATAATGAATTAATGCTTGAAACTAACATAATTTTTTTTCTAACCAAGAATATGTTAATTTTATAAATATTATAATAATTATTTATTATTATTATTATTAATTTGAAAAAATATTTTATTAATAATAACTGTTTTAGTTGTAAGATAAAGTTAAAACAATGATCAGATGCTTCAAAATGAAACTTTTCATATAAACAGCTGCTGTATTTTTTTATTTTGGCCATGCAATTGTTAGAAGTCAAAAAAATTATCGACTAGTCCACAATAGATAAAACACATAACTACAAGGAAAATTATTGTCCAATCTAGATCGAGAGACTTATCTCATATAGGGGTGGAACTAAAATTTTGATTTTAAGGGGCTAAATTAAAATATATTAAATTTTAATATATTAAATTATAATTTTACATATATAATTGTATTTCAAATTCACATAAATGCAAAAATAATATTAAATCAATTATTTTTAAAAGGAAAAAAAATACAACTCCCATTTAATAAATTCTTGGAGGGCTACTATAGCCAAACAAAAAGGAAGAGGTAATCTAGAAGTAAAACAAAAACTGCAGTATATGGTGCGAATTTGCACCTGCAAAGCTGTTTATTTTAGCTAAAACAGCAACTTCATGCAAGGGCTTTTGGCAAAACAAGGGAAGAAAAGAAAAGAAAAATAATGGGGGCTCATGTGAAATTTAAGAAGGAATTGATTGAAAAAATAAATATACATATATATGGAATTTTTTTTGGCCTTGAGGGGTTGGGCTCTGTAAAATTTCTTATAATTTTATCTCTGATCTCAATATTTAATCAATTAGTAATGAAATATTTTAATCAGTACGATTTTTTTATTTTTTTTCAGTGAAAAAAATATTAATATTTTTTTTACTCTATATATTTTTATCTTATTAAATTGGTATATACATCAGTATAAATAAAAATATTTCATACTTACAAATCACAAGTTGCATAAATTAAAAACAATCCATTGATTATTGATATCTAAAAATTTATAAATGCTAAGTTGGCTGTCTTAATTTATTTTTCTCTTTAATTTTATTTTAAATGCCATCAACTTGTGACCTAAAATATGTTAAATACTAGTCAAATAATCATGGCTGCCACCAAGCTTATTACATTTGTTCCTCCTATAATATCACAAATTAATGTACATTATTAAACAATTAAGTTGTTCAAATACCAGAATCTTATTAATAATTACTTTTTAGTGTTGAGCTCTAAAACATCAAATCTTTTCAATATGAAAAGAAAGTTTTATATCTTAATGTCATATTCATGATGTTGCTAAGTAGTTGTTACGACCCGATCTCATTGGACATGTGACCGGCACTAGGGAACGAGAAAATATAAGACTTTCGAAATCCGTAATAAACTTGACTTACCACTGAACTATAAAAATTGTAATATGACAGCTTTACCTGTCACAAATAAGGATTATGAGTCCATCTGTCACACAGAAACTCAATAATTTAACTTCATTTACTAGCCACTTAGAGCTGACATTATGCACTTAACATCAATTTAAGTTTCTGCTTAACAGAATAACCAATAAAAATACGATCATAACTCTGACATTGAAAATAACAATGCGGATTTCTAAAGATTTTAATACAATGAATATAAAATAATTACATAATAAAATAAAATAATTTCACTGTCTGAAAAATGAAAAGCAAGAATACTCAACTTAAAAACTTAATCTCTGTAAGCTCAACCCGAAACCTGAAAAAATATTTGAACAGGGGTGAGCATTCGACTCAATGAGCTGATATAAAATAATTTAACATGCAGGTCATTTATTAAATCTACATGAAATATCACATCACATATAAACATACATAACATACATGATGGAAAATGTTCATGGAATCCAACCTCATTTATGTTTTCGTTTATCGTAAATGGGGAGCCGACCCCCTCCCTTGGCTCTCTTAAATTCCAACTATGGGGCCACGGTGAGATCAACTCAAACCAGGCATCCCTATACTGTCTTATCCATGTCCAAGGGTCACGGTGAGATCAACTCGAATTAGGCAATCTCTGTAATAATATCATCATAAATCATGTTGTGTCACGTTACATCATTGATATTTTATGTGTCAGCAGTGGATTCCACATCACCCTATTTTCTATCGTCAACATATACATACAATGTCATTAATCATCATCATAAATATCATATAATATGACATAAATATACATTATGCTCCTAAATCTAATGCAATAATGATGATTATATATATATATTTCATCCATCAATGCATCCATCAATGCTTGCATACAGAGTTAAATTAAATATATTAACTCACAACTTGACGACTAATAACCAGCTAATTCTATTCGGAGCGCCTGAAATCTGACGGTTAGAAAACTTCTGAAATATCTTGACCAAAAAGATATACAAATAATATTAGAACATAAAAGATACATATTAACTTTAATAAAATTACAAGTTGACTGCTAAGAGTTTGTCGGAATTTCGGCAGCACCTCCCCTAAATTAGAACATTACCCTATAAGACAAAAGAATAAACACTTCAAAATAGTTCACAGAGCAAACAATATTAACTTAAGAACCCCTTCTGGGTTCCCAACTCATCATCACCATTATATCAATTCATCCAATAAAAAATATAAAATAATATTTGAAATTTCTATAATCATAAATTTCCTTTTAAAGATTCATTTTTCTTAAAATCTTTTTAAATTCGATATGCACTAATTAAATCATGCCTTATATTAAATATAACTTATTAATAATTGACCATATAATAAAAAGAATTAGTTGATATAAAAAATAATATTTATTACTTTTCTTTTAAATCTTAATAAGATTCTAGAAAATACATTCTACTAGTAATATATTTTTAATTCATTTTAAACATCACATATATACTAAAATAGTTTATATAATTAATTCAAATACCATTTGTATAAAAGAACCTTTTATGTTTTAAAATATTTTAAATTCAATTCAATTCATTCGTTTTATGAAAAATCATTTAGACATTTAAAAAATAAAATACTAATTAAAACATATTAAACTATTTCCATAGAATTTATAATTTATCTCAACCATTGAAAATCATTTAATTCAATTTAATTAAACAAAATTTCATACATATGTAAATCAAGAAAATCATATCATTAATTCTAACTCCAAATAACTCAAAATAATTGAAGATAATTATTTACCTTATTTATGGCACATATAAGAAAATAATTAGAAATTATATATATATTTATTAAATAAATAAATAAATCAAAATTTTATCCTTTTAAAATATTATTATCATAAATATTTTCTCAAATTATTCATTAGCCATAAATTTAATAAATTATTTAAAGAAATCTATTTTTTCTCTTCAAAATAATTTCTTTAAACTTAATAATTTTTATCTCATAAAATTATTAATTTATAAACCACATTATCAAATTCTAAAATTCCAAATTAAATAATATAAATTTATCTTAATTTTTACATTCAATAAAAATATAAGTATTGATAATTTACTACCCAAAAATTCTACAACCAAAGCCAAACTTAATAATTTTCCATAATTACCATCTAAATAATTTCCATAATAATTCTAAATAATCTAAAATAATTTATCTTAATTTACTCACTCAAAATAAACATAGCTATTAAATTTTAACTGCCTAAATTCTCCAATACCAGTATAAATATTCAACCATTTTCACAAATTTATCTCCAATCATACTCCAAATAATTAATAATTAATTTTAGAACAATTTAAAACATACTTACTCAAAATTTGTCGAAAATCTACGCGTGTCCAAACTTTTCCAGTCCCGGCTTTGGTCTCCAATCGAGGAAAAATTGGTGCCATCGGAAAGCCCATGAAAAATGGAGTCTGAAAATGGCCTCCTTCCACCGTCAGTTGCCACCGATCGCCAGAATCGGAGCTTTAAACTTTCGATGGCCAAAACTTCTCCCTTTGATTTCTCCTTCGTCACTCCATCATTTCCTCCATGGTTCGTATTAAATGAAAGCTCTTGAAGAGAGCTTTCCATTGATACTAAGATCGCCGAAAACCACCATCGGACTCGATCAGAAATTTCTGTCTCTCTCTCTCTCTTTGTCTCTCTGCCTCTACTGTGCCCATATATATATATATATTCCGTCCCTTTTTTTTTCCTCACCTCTCAGCTTCCCTTTCTTCATTCCATTTTTTTCTCCTTTTCACCGTCCATTTCTTTGTTCCATTCCCTCCTTTCTTTGTTATATATATATATATATATATATATATATATATATATATATATATATATATTAAAAAAAAAAAAGACAAAGATCTAGTTACAACAACTATCGACAGTTTCTCCGCTCTCTCT